>BQNB010196385.1:0-11292 GCA_026074375.1 Tanacetum coccineum | reverse complement strand
GTTAGATTGGTGTGATCGTAGTAGTGTCTAGGTGAAGTAAAGTTATGAATCGTAGTGAAGAAGTTGTGAATCGTAGTGAGGAAGTAGTGAAGTGAAGTTATGAAGTGAAGTTATGAAGTGAAGTGAAGTCGTGAAGTAAAGTGAAGTCGTGAAGTGAAGTGAAGTTGTGTGGTGAAGAAGTTGTGAATTATTGTGAAGTAGTGTGGTTAGTTGTGATAGATTGTTTCTAGCTAGGATTAGAACTCGACATTTGGCTTAGTGTCGGAAATTAGTGTAAGCTTAATTGTGTTCGATGTTCTCCGCCTAAAGGGAGCTTGTTCACTAGTGAAGTAACTCTCGAGTTGGGTACTCGGGGAGTAGAGTAGGGCGAAGAGGTGCTTCATGACCGAACCACTATAAATCATCGCGTCCAGTTTGCATTTCCTTTTACCTTTCGCTTTACATTTTTATTTACACTATCGCTTTACATTTATACTTGCATCATATCTATATGTATGTGAATGGTTGCTTATATTCTTTGGATGATAATTGTTTCATAGATATAAGTTAATATTATGATTATGCTATAGTGAATATAAATGTTGTATACATACTTTTCACATTGCGTCTAACTTGATCGGCAATTTGATACGAAACATTTTAAATTTTTAAATGGAAACGTATTCACCCCCTCTACGATTTACATAGTTTTAAAGACGGTTTCTTTGACTCTTCAATGCTATTATGTATCAGTTTCCTCCTAGTAATAACAAAATCCGATCTAGAAGACAAAGGTGGACTAAAAACATGTTCCGTCCCTTTTTGGTCATCTTTGCGACTCATGGATCCAGGTATGGTGGATCCGTGCCCTTTAATGGTGGATCCGTCCGTCACCTTTTCAGCGAACGATCCAACGAAACTCGTGGTTTTAGTTCCGCTTGTTGACGCTTTACCACTATCAAATCCTAGACCTATTTTGCAACTAGGTGATTTTTGATTGTTTAACATTTCTCTTAGTGAATTAACACTTTTATCAAATTTAACAAAATTAACTTAAGTTTCTTTAAGTTTTGCGTTTTCCAATTTAAGTTCATCACACGACTTACACGCCATTTCACTTTCTTTGCTTCTCTCAAGTTTCTTAATTTGTTATTTAATTCTAAAATTTCTTTTTCTAAAAGATCTCTTTTAGTTTTTTAAATTTTGTTCTTGTTAATGATTTTTAAGCTAGTTTCACATAAGCTATCGTATTCAATTTGCATATTATCATTATCAAGAGAAGATGCATTATCACTATAGCAAGAAGAGTTAAGAGTTACCCCATTTGACGATTTAGCCATGAGACAAGTTTCGTCGTTGGTTTTATCTTCGGCGTCATTCTCGTTATTGCTCCAAGAACCTCCAATGAAAGACTTTTGATCTTTGTTGCGAGATGTTTTTGGACAATCGCCAATGATATGAATTGGATCACCGCATCTAAAACATTTTCGGTCACTCTTTCTTTTCTTCCTATCTCTTTTTCGGAATGACTTCCTTTCTTCTCTTGGCTGCCGAACAAATTTACCCTTTCTTCTAAAGAAATTTTTAAAGTTCCTTATGGCCATAGCATATTCTTCGTCATCGCTTCCGGATGTCGAAGTTTCATCATCACTAGACTCTTTCTTAGCTTTTAAGGAGATGGACTTAATTGGTTCCTTTTTGCCTTTATAAATTTAAGAATCTTTTTCCATGACAACTTCATGTACTTTTAGATTTCCGATAAGCTCGTCTAGAGCTAGTGATGACAAATCTTTTGATTCTTCAATTTCCGTGACCTTTGTTCTCCATTTAAGATGTAGAGCCCTAAGAAACTTTCTAACATAGTTCTTGCTAGGGAAACCTTCATCAAGAGCTTTAAGACTAGTAATAATAGTGTAAAATCTAGCAAAACCACTATCAATAGATTCTTCTTTAAGGATAGTAAATTGTTCATATTGTTGAACAACAAGATCAATTTTATTATCCTTTACTTGTCTATTACCTTGATGTGTGATTAACAATGATTGCCAAACATCTTTAGCCGTTTCACACATAAAAATTCTTTCGTATTCCATTTTAGGTAAAGCATTGTAAAGAACCATTTTAGCTTCATTATTTTTTAGAAAGTTTCTTTTTAAGATCATTGGATTGTTCTTCAAAAGGAACAACCTCTAAAATTTGGGTAACTTTGTTTTTGGCAAGCGGTGGAAAATCACCATTCAAGATAATATGCCAAAGATCTAAATCTTTTGCTTTCACATAAGTTTCAAATCTATTTTTCCAATAAATAAAATGATCACTTTCAAAAAGGAGGTGTACTTTTTCACAGATTTGCCCTTCTAGATATCTTATCTAAAACCCATAGATCGATTCAAGCTTTAATGTACAATATACGTTAAAGATCTTGGGTAACCTGGCTCTGATACCAATTGTGGAAGCTAGAAAGGGGGTTTAATAGTTTTTACCATTTTAAAATTAAAACTTAGAATGTCGACTTATGTGAATTCAAGAGATATACACAAGTGTATATGATAGCGATGCAATAAGTAAATAAACAAACTACGAAATGTAAGCAAGTAAAGATAAGAAAGATCAAACCGATGACACAACGATTTATAGTGGTTCGGCTATGAAGCACCTTTTCGCCCTACTCCACTCCCCAAGTACCCAACTTAAGAGTTATCTTCACCATGTCAACAAGCTCCCTTTAGGCGGAGAAAACCGTACACGTCGTTTACACTTTTTCTGGTACTAAGCTAAATACCTAGTTCTACTTCGAGATAGAACCAATCTAACACACTATGTATTTTGAGGCCTAAATTATAACCTTTTCCCTTTTTGTGTTCCGAATATTTCACATATATTCCTTTGACTATTTGACTTTTGTCAGTTTATTTAGATTTTGTACCGTGTTGACGGTGGTGATTTTTATGAGAATTGTGGTGATTTATGAGTATTCTGATAGATTATGGCTCATTGTGATTAATAATCCCTTTTGGAAGGTATTATTGTTTTATTTGTATTCTGGGTGGTTTGACCCGTGAATTTTGAGAAATGCCGAAAAAGAGTCTGACACGTCCGTTAATGTCCAAATGAGTTTTGAAGGGTGTAAAGTGTAAATATGTCATGTAAATACTCTAGGTTAATGGAAAAGTATTTTTAAGGTGAATAAAAATGCTAATTAACTTTGGGGTAAATTTTACGGTTGAGTTTTACGAGTATTTAAGTGATCCCGACACGAAAAGGAAGACCCGAGACCACCTAGGATCCATGGCCGGTCAATAGGGTCAAGAGGGGACAACATGGCATTTTTTTAGCAAGCTTGTCTAGAATGTGTACATTTATATTCCCACCACTAGACAATTTCACACATTCCATTTCATTTCAAAAAAAATAAAACACACACTTAAGTGTGTGTGTGTGTATGCGTCCGAACTAAGCCACCAACAAAAACACCATAAATTTTCCAACTTTGATCAAGAACGTGATATTCCGGGTTGATACGAGTGTTTGGGTGTTCATTTAAACAACGTTTGGGTTGTCCGGTTCGTGTCGAAATATACATTTTTGAAGATTTTCTTGTAAGTTTTCAAATTTAAATTTTGTTTGTCCTTTTGGGTGTATTTTGATGCATAGATGTTAGTTGTACAAGTTGATCGTTGTGGAAATTAATTTTTGGAAGCGAAATGAATAAAAAAGGTGTGTTTGGTTCATTGGATTAAAAAAGAAAAAAAGGAAGTTTTTGTAGTTTTGATGTTGTGGTCATGATGGTTAAATAATATATATTGCTAGATAGCTTATTTTTAATAGTATCTTGTATAACTTATTCGGGATTATTTTTAAGCTATTTCTTGGCTTACAAGCTACGAAAATTTCTCAAAATCACTAGGAAAGTGATTTTGACTATTTTGTGTTATGGCGTATATTTGAGGACTATTTTTGAGGCTTATGGTAGTAACCAAATGCGATATGTAGCTTACTAGCTTATTTTTAAGCTTATTATACGTATTTTTGAGCATATGGGCTCACGGCCCAATAAGTCCATTTAAGCAATGGCTTAATGGGAGGGCTTATTATGGTCCGGGTTATTTTCTAATTATAAGTATATGCTTATATATGTAAATGGACATTGATTTTGGACTTAGATCATATTTTGGACTTATAAATATCTTAATCGACCCTTATTGGGCCTTAAAGTCCAATAAGCGATATTTAGTCGTTATAAGAGTTTTGATGGACTTTTGAAAGTGAAAATGTGTTTACAAAGTGATATTTAATGATATTTTAGGAAAAACATTTAGTAAACGTTAAAGATTGAGACTTTTGGAATTTTGTCGAAAAGTGTCGAATTGGTAAAAAGTATTGAAAATAAGGTTTGAAATATTGGAAAATGTTGTAAGAGCGTACGGGTCATGTCGAAATTTCATAAAAAGTTTATACTTAGAATTTTTCTTAAAAACATGATTTTTGATTTTAAATAATAAAATATTATTTAATTATTTTATTTATTTAATAAATTCACTAAATTTCTCGAAACTTCTCTAATGTGTTTATTATGAGTAAACGTTTCATTATCAACCGTATTATGATTATTTTGAAGTGACTAAGGTTACCGAATGGACTGGTCGAGATATATTTATAATTATTAATTATAAATATTTACTTATATTACTTATCTATTTTCTCTAAATAGTATAAGTATGTATTATCGAGTAATGAGATTGATATGATTGTGGAGAAATGTCGTTAACCATCACACCACTAAATTGTTTTGGGTAATTGTACAACGCGTCTAAACTCTATGCATCAAACGTGAAGATTGTTTTGGAAATTGGTGATTGAATTGGGACATTAACTGGACTAGGTCGTGTGCGAGCGTCGTTGCATTTGCTGTGTGATTGAGTTTTGGTTGCTAAAGACTTGCTTGAGGTGAGTTCTCGTAGCCCCACTTTTTACTGTTTTTCCGTTGGGGGAAAATGATACTCAAATGTGTTTTGAAATGTTTTGAATTGAACTATGCGAAATGTGGTTTTGTTTTTGGGACAAGATATGTGCTTATGACTGCTATGTGAATATTATGTGTTGTGTGATATTATGTGTTGCATAATTTTTGGATCGGAATGGGTATGCCCTTCCCATATTTGAATGATTGTTTGGATCTGATGGGTACGCTACTCAGTATTTGTGTGAAATATTAGAGCGGATGAGTTACGCCTACATTAAGTTTGTGTGTGCGTCTGCCTAATTTTAGTACTCTAGCTTGGTAGAGACCTTTAGTGCGTAAGTGAAAATGTGTGATTAGCGGTGATGCTACGGTGTTTGCATATATTCACTGCATATAGAACTATTCGTCCATTGTGAAATATGGGCACAGCTTTTGGTTTAAGGTCAAACCTACGAGCTCACCAACATTATTGTTGACGTTTTCGAGTATCATTTTCAGGTGAAGTGAAAGAAGAATAGTTTGGTGATGTGTGATAGCAGGCTTAGAAGTATCCCGTGTGGATTTTCATGTGAAGTCTTGCTTTGTTTATTTTGTTTGGTTCTTAGTGTTGGAAGTTTTGGTTTAAGTTTGGATTTTGGACCCCTGTGAGGGCTTATGAATAATTTTAACAGATTGTGGATTTTGATAGCGATTTGGGACATCACTCGAGGTTGTTCAAAGTTGATGGTATTCGTAACACTTGAAGTTTATGCATTGTAGTTTTCTCTATTTTGTACCTTGTGTTATGATTGATCATTATGTTTCATCCCTGAGTTTCCGCCTTTGTCGGGGTGTGACAGATTGGTATCAAAGCCAAGGTTATAGAGAACTAGGTGGATTGGCCTAGACTATAACTAAAGATCGGTCGTTTAGTTATGTATAGGATCTATGTGTGCGGTGTTCCACTTTTGTGTGATCGCAGTTTGGTGCTTTAGTTATGTCAGTCATTGAAATGTGTGAGCTCAATATTGAATATGACCTGGAAGGGATGCAAATATAAGTACGGTGGCCAACGTAGTTATAAGTGTATCAGAACTCACTCATACTTAATAATGTTGTTCACACAAATCGATGTTGACACCGTAGGGTGGTGTTATGTGTATATTTGTATATATATATATAGTAAGATATTCGTTATATATGCGAGTCTTCCTGCCTACTTAACGTTTCCCATGTTCTCCTTCGTATAGATAATGCCGCCAATGATGAGGACCCGAAGTGCTGGCCGGCCTGCTGCCAAATCATTAGGAGAGGGAATGGGTGTACGGGTTGGTAGAGGTAGAAGGGGTAGAAGACCTAGGGAAGGTAATGATGAGCGTGTTGATATTTTGAATGGTCAAGGAAATGACCAAGGTATGGGAGCTAATGAGGGCATAGAGGGAGAAAATAGGAATGTAGAGGGAGCCAATAGGGGAGCACCTGACTTCTCAACTATCATTGCCCAACAATTGCAGAACCTCTTACCCGCCATGTTAGCTCAGGTTAGTAACCAAGGAAATGTTGGAAATCAGAATGGTAATATGGTTAATGAGAACGTTCAGGAGAACGTTAGGAATGTGTTAGTGAATGACAACTAGGTAGGTTGTTCATATAAGGAGTTCTTAGCTTGTAACCCCAAGGAATATGATGGTAAGGGAGGTGCTGTAGTTCTTACTCGTTGGATTGAGAAATAGAGTCTATGCATGATATGAGTGGTTGTAGTATTGACCAAAAAGTAAAATACACTGCTGGTTCATTTGTGGGTAAGGCTTTAACGTGGTGGAACTCTCAGATCTACACACTAAGCCGGGAAGTTGCTATTAGTATATCATGAAATGACTTTAAGTTTATGATGATACAAGAGTTTTGTCCTAGTCATGAGATGAAAAAGTTGGAAACTGAGTTGTGGAATCACGCCATGGTCGGGACTGGCCATGCTGCGTATACTGATAGGCTTCATGAGTTGGCGAGGTTAGTTCCTCACTTAGTAACTCCTGAAAGTAGGATGATTGAGAGGTATATGTATGGCCTTGCTCCACAGATCCGTGGGATGGTGGCAGCAACGGAGCCAAAGACTATACAGAAGGCAGTGCAGATTTCTGGTGCACTGACCGATGAGGCTGTGAGAAATGGATCAATTAAGAAGGTTGAGAAAAGAGGGAATGTGGGGGAAACTAGCAAGGATAAGAATGGTAAGGATGATAATAAGAGGACTAGGACTGGGAATGCTTTTGCTACTACTATAAACCCTGTAGGAAGAGAGAATACGGGTACTTGACCCAAGTGTACCACCTGCAACTCCTACCATGCACCCGGAGGGCCTTGTCGCACATGCTTCAACTGTAACCGCCTGGGTCATTTGGCAAAGGATTGTAGAGGTGTGCCGAGGAATGTGAATCCTGTCAATGCTAGAAACCCAACTGTTAGGGCATGTTATGAGTGTGGTAGTACCGACCATGTCAAGTCAGCTTGTCCTAGATTGAATAGTCCAAATTAAGTTGCTGCTAATAACAGGGGTCAGGGTCGTGGAAACCAAGAGAACCAGGCTAGGGGTAGGGCATTCATGTTGAGAGCAGAGGAAGCTCGCCAGGATTCAAACATTGTGACGGGTACGTTTACTTTAAACGATCATTTTGCCACTACCTTATTTGACTCTGGTGCCGATTATAGTTTTGTTTCCACTACTTTTATACCTCTGTTAGGCTTAGAGCCCAGCGACTTAGGTTTCAAATATGAGATTAAGATAGCTAGCGGGCAGCTAGTAGAGATTGATAAGGTTATTAAGGGTTGTAAACTAGAAATCGAGGGTCATGTCTTTGACATCGATTTGATACCTTTTGGGGACATAGAAGTTTGATGGGTTAATTATTAGTGTAATGACTGGTTCAAATATAAGGCTAAAATAATTTGCCATGAAAAGGTAGTAAGGATACCACAACCAGATGGCAAGGTGTTTAAAGTATTAGGAGAGAGACCGGAAGAGAAAGCGAGACTCTTAATGAGTGCTAAGGCTAGTGAAAAGAAACAAGAAGAGATTGTTGTGGTTAGAGATTTTCTTGAGGTATTCCCGGATGATCTATCTGGATTACCACCTATTCGGGAAATTGAGTTCCGGATTGAGTTAACCCCTGGAGCAACGCCGGTAGCAAAGTCTCCCTATCATTTGACACCTTCTGAATTGGAGGAGTTGTCTGGACAACTTAAGGAACTCCAAGACAAAGGTTTCATTCGACCAAGCTCATCGCCTTGGGGAGCACCGGTATTGTTTGTAAAGAAAAAGGATGGTTCTTTTAGGATGTGCATTGATTATAGAGAGTTGAACAAGTTGACTGTTAAGAATCGTTATCCAGTTCCTAGAATTGATGATCTATTTGATCAACTGCAAGGGTCGCAGTTTTTATCGAAGATAGATCTTAGGTCTGGATACCATCAGCTGAGAGTGCATGAGGATGACATTCCAAAGACTGCGTTTATAACTCGTTATGGACATTTTGATTTCACTGTAATGCCCTTTGGTCTGACTAACGCACCAGCAGTATTTATGAATTTGATGAATAGAGTTTGTAGGCCTTATCTTGATAAATTTGTGATAGTGTTTATAGATGATATCTTAATCTACTCTAAGACTCGAGAGGAGTATGTAGAACACTTAAGGTTAGTCTTGGGACTGCTCAAAAAGGAGAAACTGTATGCTAAGTTTTCTAAGTGTGAATTCTGGCTAAGAGAAGTGCAGTTTCTTAGGCATGTGATAAATGGTGATGGGATTCATGTAGAACCTAGTAAGATTGAAGTTGTTAAGAATTAGAAAGCCCCTAAAACTCCGACTGAGGTTCGTTCGTTCTTAGGATTGGCTGGATATTACTGTAGCTTCATTGAGAACTTTTCTAAGATAGCTAAGTCTCTTACTATCTTGACTCAGAAAGGTAAGGTTTTCGATTGGGGTGAGGAACATGAATTGGCATTTCAAACCTTGAAGGATAAGTTGTGTAATGCGCATGTTCTAGCTCTCCCCGGTGGACCGGACGACTTTGTGGTATATTGTGATGCGTCCGGGATAGGACTAGGCTGTGTGTTAATGCAAAGAGGTAAGGTGATAGCCTATGCGTCTAGGCAGTTGAAAATTCATGAGAAGAATTATACTACCCATGATTTGGAGTTGGGTGCGGTCGTGTTTGCATTTAAGATGTGGAGACATTATCTGTATGGGACAAAGAGTGTCATCTATACGGATCATAAGAGTCTTTAGCATATCTTTAGTCAGAAAGAGTTGAATATGCGATAGCGTCGCTGGATAGAGTTGTTTAGTGATTATGACTGTGAAATTCGCTACCATCCTGGTAAGGCGAATGTGGTGGCTGATGCCCTAAGTAGGAAGGAAAGAGTAAAGCCTAAGAGAGTTAGAGCTATGAATATTACCCTTCAGTCGAGTATCAAGGATAGGATAATGTCGGCTCAGAAGGAGGCTGTGGATGAGTCTGCAGGATTGCAGAAAGGTTTGGATGAGATGATAGAGCAGAGAAATGATGGAACTTTGTACTACCTGGATCGAATATGGGTACCTTTGAAGGGTAAGATGAGAACCCTGATAATGGATGAAGCCTATAAGTCGAAGTACTATGTACACCCAGGAGCTGATAAGATGTATTATGATTTGAGAGATAGGTATTGGTGGCCTGGAATGAAAAAGGATATAGCTAAGTATGTTAGTAAGTGTTTGACTTGTCTAAAGGTTAAGGCTAAAGCCATCAGAAGGCCATCTGTGCTTGCTCCAACAACTTGAATTCCCATTCGTATGGAAAATGGGAAGGGTTTAGCTATGGATTATAGTAACTAAGTTGCCTAGGACTAGTAGTGGGCATGACACAATCTGGGTCATTGTGGACCGATTGACTAAGTCTGCTCATTTTCTACCTATGCGTGAGGATTATAAGATGGATAGATTGGCTAGATTATATTTGAATGAGATAGTTTCTAGACATGGTGTGTCGATCTCGATTATATCGGATCGTGATAGTCGTTTCACATCAAGGCTTTGGCAGTCAATGCAAGAGGCATTAGAAACCCGTTTAGACATGAGTACGGCTTATCACCCTCAGACCGATGGTCAGAGTGAGCGTACTATTCAGACTTTGGAAGACATGCTTAGAGCGTGCGTCCTAGACTTTGGAGGAAGTTGGGATGTTCATCTTCTGTTGGTTGAGTTTTCGTATAACAATAGTTATCATGCTAGTGTGAGATGTGCTCCGTTTGAGGCATTGTATGGTAGGAAGTGTCGTTCCCTGATTTTGTGGGCTGAGGTTGGAGAAGGTCAGTTGATAGGACCTGAGTTAGTGCAAGAGATTACTGAGAAGATCTCGTAGATTAAGGATAGACTTAAGGCTGTATGTGATCGTCAGAAAAGTTATGCCGATAAGAGGAGGAAGCCTCTAGAATTTAGTGTAGGTGACTATGTCTTGCTCAAAGTGTCGCCTTGGAAAGGTGTGGTATGCTTTGGGAAGAAAGGGAAGTTAGCACCTAGGTTCGTTGGACCATTTGAGATTATTGAGAAAGTAGGCCTTGTGGCCTATCGGTTAGATTTGCATGAGGAATTGAATGGTGTTTGATTCGTCAGAATCTAACACACGTAAAATATAATATATAATACGATGGAAAATTACTAATTTACCCTTGAGGACAAAGGTAAAAAGGAAAATCTTGACAAATATATATAATATAATATAATGCGTATGTTAACCGGTAAGTATGATTCCCCGGGTCGTTTCCCCAACGATTTGTGAAATTGAATCCACGTTTGATGCCCGGACAATGATTGGAATTGGAAATAAGGAATGATTTGATTATCTACTTTTTAAAAGTTAAAATTTAACAAACTCTAACAATTAAGAAGACAAATAATGGGAAATCAAAATTTAACTAAAAACGCAAAACGGGACCCTTAATCGGAGGTCAAAAACCCTAAATTACAAAAAATAAACCTAACTTAAAATTTTCTTTTTAAATGGACTCTATTTGACTAAAAAATAAGTTTAAAAAAACTAGAACAAAAACGGAGTTAAAATGAGCGTTAAAATACGAAAAACGAGAACGAGGACAAATCTCGTTCTTTAAAAATCGAAATTTAGAAAATTAGACCCTACGAAAGCAAACCTAATTTTCCTATGAACTTTATGATAAAAGAAAATTTTCCAAAAAAGATTTTTATTTTTTTGATTATTTTTCTATGATTTTTAAAGTTTTTAATGAAAATAAATGTAAAAAATACTAAACGAACTATAAAAATTCTAGAAAAATTACAGAAAATAGCTTATACTAATTAAAACATAGGAAAAATA
>BQNB010196384.1:0-11292 GCA_026074375.1 Tanacetum coccineum | reverse complement strand
GATGGAAACCTTGTGTTTTAACGAAGGATTCATCATGTATATATTATATTGTGTATGAGACTGGTTTTTACTTTTGTACGAGAGCAAGATGAGCTAACAACAATAGTATCTAATTGAGAGTATTTAGATGACTGACAACAATAACATCTAATTGAGAGTGATTTAGATGACTGTTAAAACAAAAGTTTATGAATTATATAAGGCATAGTGTTGTTTGTGTACACATGGTGCTAGAGAATAATCAATTCTAGTTGGAATAGGATTTCATCATTTATGATAAATCTGCTAACTAGATATGCTCTCCTAAGAGCATTGTTGCAATACACATTAAAGAATGAGAATACTTTACATTTTAAGAAACTGTAAAGATGACTGTCTGAGATAAGTATGTGGGTGACTACAAATACCTCATAAAAGGTACTGTCACATTTCCATACTATGATTCTTGCAATACTATGCAAATATACATACGACACTCATCATAGCGTTCAAATTCTTCACAAATTTATGAATTTGAAACAAGTATTCAGAAAGTTTACTCAGATAACTATTTAGCTATCTTATAAAGAAATAGTTAAGAATGTTGGAAACATTGGACTTCAACTTGCTAATTAGTTTCATGCATATCTGTTATAGTATTTGGATAATTGGGATTGTAAGGCAATTTTTATTTTCTGATGAATAAAGATACTTGGTATTTTTAATTCATTCATATAATAATTGTTATCCTATATTTGCATGTTTAATCATTGAATAATTTTATTATTCTGAATATGTCCATTGTCGGCTAACAGTATGGGAGTATTGTTACATAAGACAAATGTGAGTGTTGGTTATATTCTTTGAATATATGGTTGGTTCCCGCTAAACTCATATGTTATTCACAAGGGATGCATATTGGACACCCCAACCTTCAAATGTTTACTTTTGGATCCTTAGTCATGAGTAAAATATCGAAAAATGGTTAGTTAAGTCATCCTTAGACTTGAGAATACAAATAAGTTCTGGTATGTGTAGATATCACTTTTTAATTTTAAGTCAAACGCTAACTTGAAAATGGTAGTTATAAAGGCTATTATTGGAAGTGATGTGAAGCAGCATTCACAACACTTGTATTCAACAAAGAATTTGTTCCTCCACTTGATGTGCAGTATGATACCATTGACGCCTCTCTAGAATTAATCAGATAATTGTGTGGCTGCACCCAAAGGGTAATCCAAGATAAATCTTGATTACATTTGGTATATCTGTATTAAGTTCTATAACGAGAATCTAAATGGTTAAACTATATGGAATGAGTTAGGATCCATATCCATGGTTTGACGGTATCTGAACAAAAGGATGATTATAGCAAGAGATATATAACCATGCTACTGAGAATGTTTTTGAAACTTGATCTCGGACATTTCTAGTTTTAAAACAAATGTGGGTGTTGCTAGACGTTTTCGTCGTTAGTATATGGGCAATCTGCTACTCCAACTCCCAAGTGGGAGCTGTTAGATTATGGTAGTTGGATACGCACCTATACGACTAGAAATGTGTGAGCCTATTGGGGGCACACACGTTAAGACACTTAGAGTGCGTTTATAATTCACGTATGCTTCTAAATTATAAACCAAAGGACTAAAAATGACAAGACACAAACCTTGTGGTAGCCTAGTGTTAGCCGACCACATGAAGGTTCTAGAGAGTGTCTAGGTGCGTTGTATCTTGGAGATAAGGATGAGGGAATGAGATATGGATAAGAATAGTTTTGTGATTAAGATGATGAGGGTATTCTAGTTTATCTATAACTAGGGTTAGAGGGTTATATAAACACCCCTCTCCTCCTCATTTGATTGATTCACTCGATACACATATACCCTAAAAGTCAATCGCATTTGACAACCAATAAAACCATTGTCATGTTTTCTCTTCCTCCCATGTGACGAATTAGAAAATATATATACGCATGATTGTATTCATCATATGCATGCATGTCACATACTCATAAAATGTTTTAAAATGCGATTCACTCGTCCTACACAAAATCAACTACACGTAACAAATTCTTGAGAAGTATTTATTCGTTTTGTTTTATTCCTTTAGCCAAATAAGTCGGCTGGGCCCTATTTCGGTTGAACCGAATTTGATATAAACCCTAGTATAGCTTCCTGATTTTTGATGCAGATCATAAGAGGGGTTTTTGGTTTTTAGATCAGGTTACTTTGGTATACAAGTGTTGTTTGGGATACACGTGAAGTAAGGCTAGCATTCCGGGCGCACTTGGTTGACGTGTTTGTATGAGCATCCATAGAGGTGATATCTTAACCACTTTGTTTCATTAGCATTTGATTCTTCAAGAGGTATGATTTCTTTATGTTTATTGTGTGTTAATCATATATACCAAACTTGATCCATATCCGTTGCGTACTCATAGTTGTTAATGGTTAACAGATTATTAAATCCCAACAGAATATGAAATCGAAAAGTTTTGAGTTATAAAATCGACTTTGTCCTATAAAGTTTTAGATAATCAAAAGGAGATGTATGTAGGCCTATACATTCACAATGTAGATCATTTTGAGTTATAAAATCGATGCATCGTCAAAATGATCATCAAATACGCAACTTAAAGTTAGTGTGATTAGTGGCCCGATGTGAGCCTGGTTTTCCAAATAAAATTATTGAGAATGGTGGTGAATACTTTCAAGTATTGGGTGATTATTGGAATAAGTGTTGAACTTTATGTAGCACATGTTCATACGCGAATTGCTTTTGTTGAAACGTTTATCTTCAGTTGATTGCAAAGCCAATAATTATGAGAAATTTTTTTTAGTTTATGGGGCATGTTATAACATATGAATTCACATCTTGCCAACAATCTATAATGATTACTCCCCATTAGAAAGGTTTTTGGTCACAAATCATATAGTTCAATTGTAATTGTGCAATATATAGTAAAGTCCACCACAATGCACAAATTGGGATGTTGAGAGTGATAATTCATTCGGGGGAGAATGAGCAGCGAGATATTTGGAATGAATTATAATATAAATGTTGATCCTCACATTAATGAATATGAACTTGAAGTTCAAGGGACAATTTATATTCCAGATCTAGTAATTGCCAGACATGTTTAGTGACCTAAATAAAGTGACTAGATCGTATACGCTGTTAGGGCTCCAATTACAATGTATGTCCCAACGGTAAGACCAATGATTGGTAGTAAGTATATGGACGTCTGCAATGTGATAGACTAATGGATTTCAAATAAAATAAATCGAATGAAAATATAAAATAGAGCAAGAAAATAAAGATGGTCGAATCGAGGTAATAAAGACCCCATAATAGTCTCCTAAAGATACACTAGACATGAAGGTAACTGAAAAACCCCGTGTACGTGAAAAACTATGAGATCTCAATAAATAATATAATGCGATGTCTAGTAGAATATGGAATCGAAAAGTAATGAATCGATGTCGATAGTATTATATAAGATAATGGCCATGGCGATGATTATGTAAATAAATAAAGGGAAAATTCCGAAAAGGGTCCAAAATATAGGGTGCTAGTCACTCTTTAACCAAAAAAATATTTCCTTCCCAAAAGAGTCTAGGGCGACTAAGCGACTGTACAACTTAACCAGAATCCGCCATGTATCCTATATTTTATTATTTAAGTACATAATGTATAATTTGGGCAACTTGTCTTTATGGGCGACTTGTACTTAGGGCAACATGTGTTTTTACCCTTTTTTAACTTGTACTTTTGTAGACAAATGGACACATAAATTCTTTTATTTTATCCCCCAAAATGAATATGATCTAGATCAAACACACACAAACACAAATAAAATAAACCACAGATCATTAGTCTTCATCCCCATCTTTACTATTCACATCAATCTTCCCCAAACTCCCCCACCCCCATACACATACTCAAACATATCCTTCCCTACACACACACACAAATAAAAACACACAGATGTTCATCCTCATTTCTACCCCCCCACAGTTCTTGTTGCCGTTGGTGTTCTCCCTTTTGGGTCAGCGAATATTAAAATAAGTAACACATCGTCACGATCATTATCGTCATTCACCTTTATTTCTTATATTAATATCTAATTTGGTGTTTAGGAAGTTGGAAGAAGTTATTGTTAATGAGATTAGGGAGTTTTCAATTTGAATGATCTTGACAGATAACCGCGTTTTATTTGAAGTGATGCTTTAGTAGTTTGGTATGTGGCTTATGAAATTGATTTAGAAATCGACAATCAAGTACTTTCATTGAAACTTTTGGACGATGTACATAAATGGCAACATGTTGATTTACCTATTCTTCAAGTCGATGATCAGGCCACAAATATGAGTAATGATAACGGATTGGTAACCAAGAAGAAAAAGAAGAGTTTACAAAGGTCGTCTATTTTAACTACATTCAACCTCCCAGGTCCAATGGAGCTCTAGATCCAAGATGCTAAGAAAACAAAGCTTTCATTACCCGAAAATAACATAAGGCATGTTGTTGAGGATGGTAACTTAAGGAAAGTTATATTAGCTGATGGGGCTGTTGTTAACGTCAAGGGAGCCAAATCTGTCAGCTTACTCAGACTAATTGATCTTGATCTTCCTTTGACAAAAACCAAAAATAAGTTTGCTACCGGTTTTTTTACACTAGCTGATCGCCTGAAGCACGCTTCTCATACCCACAGCCTACTCGTCTCATTATCTATCGTAGGCCCCACATCTCTCACTTCCCCTAAACCGTCAGTGAACAAGCTAAAGCTGAACCACGTGAACTCATTTTGGCCCATTGTATCCATTAATGGGTCAAACACAAAGTGAGGTTAAAATAATACTCCTTATGTATATTTTTAGCTTATTCGTATATATTTACTTCTTAAGTTACTCAAAGTGAGGTTAAATAATACTTATTGACGCGTACATTCACTATCCTTATCTAATATGTTATCGTCAGCCTATTCATATTTATCACGGCGTGTAACTAATTTTGTATAACTTTAGCTTATGATGATGCATTAATGTTACTCTCATCCTAACTTTAATTTCAACGATAGTCCTCTAATGGCGATGCTTATACTACTTATATAACATAATTTATATAGTTTTACCTATAAATTTTGTATCTGTATGTGATGCTTGTGCTGTTATTTGGTAATTTATGCTCGTTATATAAGTGATATTTTGTATAATTTGTTAGTGTTTGGTGTTAGATTGTGTCATATTGATTGATGCGTATGATATGTTAATTTTCGCTTATTTGTGTTTGTGTGATATTGAGGAGCTGAAAATGAGTCTAGTTCCCACAGGACCTATAAATGACTTGCCACAACCCTAAGCTCTAATAAAAGCTTGATCCGGCCTCATTGCGAACCTTACAAGGTCTCTTTTGCACCTACCAATAAGAGCCTAAGTCTATGAGCTTCTGGGCTATATACCTATGTCTCGCTTTGGTATATCACGTAAGGGAAGACCTATCTTTTGATTGTTCAAGAAATAGTTACCTTATAACAAGCTTCGGTGATAATTAATTTTAATGAAAATTGTCAAGATATCCTGACTTGAAATCGCAATTCGATTATCAATTTGATTTAAACAGATTCAACAAAACTGGTTTATCATTATTTTCTATAAAAATGTCACTTCTTTATCCATTGTTTCTTATATAGTTGACGCCTGACAATCAACCAGGTATCCTGTTTTTTCATAATTCCAAGCGCAATAGGATCCATAGATTATCGACTATGTCCTACAACAAAATATCAAATCTGATTAATCACTCATAAAAGTCAATGATAAATTGCACATTCAAACACCAACATGGCAATATTATCTCAATTTATGCTTGCTAGTCTAATAATCACATGTTTGCAGAAGTTAGTGTTATCGCAGAATTAAGAAAAACGAATCTTGAAGTATTGGGTGGGGGGGGGTGTAACTAAGTACAAAGCTAATTTCCAAACTACAATGATACCATATTAAACTCTTTCCATTGGACACCATCAAAAACATATAAAATTCACCAAAACAAGCCCGACAAGTCCTATGAAGTTGTTCTAACTAAGTGTTCACCATTAACATATCCTAATAACTTCCCTTTGTTATAAGTTCCTAACCAGAAACTGAATAAGAGTTCTTCATGAAAAAAATGCACCTGACTAAGCAATTGGGTAAAGGGTTACCCTGGTAAATATTATTAATCAAACAAACATATTGTAGGATCCCGATAACACTTCACTTCATGCAATCGATCACGAAATCGGAACTAGAAATGAGAAAGAGAGGTTTTGTTCTAGAAGAGAAAACTAGAGAGAGGAATTGAGAAGAGAAAAGAGAAAAAGATATATTAGATATTTTCAACAACTTAACAACTACTAACTTTTTCTAAAGAAGAAAAAGTATATATACCCCGTCGCGCAAAAGGTACGCGCAGGATATTTAACTAGGACCCGGGCTCGGGTTTTGCTTGGGATTAAACCCGAAACATATACAATATTAGATTCACTATCGAGCCTGATTCTCGATAATATCCTATTACAACATTAACTAATTAAAGACCGAAGCTCCGATCTTAAGATGACCGTAACTTCCTAGTTCGACTCATAACTTGAGGCTAACAATCTCCCCCAAGTGAGGTCTTGAACACGGAACTGAGCTTCCATTATTGACTCAATAAAATTGAGGCAAAACAATCACCCCGCAGTTAGTTCATTGATGACACCCTCATGAGAGTCAGTGAGATGCTTTTTGTCATTTAAGCTCGAGTGTTCTGGTCTTTGTCTTCGTTATTTGTTTGTAGTCTTGTTCCTTCATGCTTTGCGATCTTGACTTTGAGCCTTTGTCTTTTGTCTTTATCTCCTTTACATCTTGCGATCATATGTCTTTGACCAACATGCTCAATAAACTTTTGCATTACTTAAAGCTTCAAATCAGAGTTTGCGTAGTCTTTGTCATTAAATCTTGAGCTTCTAGATATATGTCTTTGCGTAATTGAGCATTGAATAGGATTGATGTGCCGTTACCACCGTTTGACCTGCAGGTTTACGTTAGTGATAAACGAGAAAATTGATTTGAAAATCAATCGACGTGTTACTCGTTAAAGAGTTTTTGTAACACATCGAGAGTGTCATGTTTTTATCAAAATTCATCAACCGTTAATTCATTTACTGGACCAAATCGATATCCAGTTGTCACAAGTTTGATTCATATAGAATCTCGCAAGTCACCTACAAGGATATATAAAAAAAAAGAGCTTGTTTGATGCTGGCTCAAGCAGGATTTCCATCTTCATGTGAATACATTAGGTATCCACTCGATGATCTGGCAAATATCACAAGGTCATTGCGTAAGACTCTTGTTAACAGCTTGTGAACTTGATGATGTTCAACAAGTGTTTGAAATGGAATGTGTCCTAAACGTGATTTTTTTATTGATCTCGCTCTGAGACTCTATAAGTGCACATTGGTGTTTAGTACTCGGAGGCTGGACATATTGCCACCTATTCAATATCAACAACTCTCGGAGTGAGATGTCAATAGATAAACCGTGTTGTAACTCCGTGACAATGAGACAAGTTTCTTTTGATAGAAACTCGAATGGCTGGGAAGGGTTGTGCATTGCATCACTGGGTCTATTATGTCGTTTCAATGTTAGCAATCAACTTGTGATTTCTGACGCATATGTATTGACCCGGTTTTCTGCCTTAAGTATGTGTGGAGGGTCTTCTTTGTTAAGACCCTTTATCCATACATTTCCTTTTAATTTCTTCAACTGCCTTCACTGCTTTACCAAGACATCATTATTAACACCTTGTTTAGATTGTTACAGTGTTTAGCTCAATCTTAGACCGGCATATTCCCCCATATAACATTCATCTCCAAATCATATCCTAAGGACTGCTATTTCTAACTTGGATTTCTCCCCTTGGGTAGATCCTCCGGTTCTGGTTGGAATCATAGGATTGATACCTAAACCTAACCACCTTATGACTACCAGAATCTCGTCCGTGAAATTAAGATGTTGTTTGGGTATAAGAATCAACCACAAAACCTTTTCCTACAGCACCTTGAGTCGAATTATCCTTATTTTACTTACATTCTCCCCTTATTTTAAATAATAAGCACTTAGTTTTTGAAATACCTTGTGATTAAAATTTGTCTTGAAAAATCCGTGGGAGAAAATATGGTCAGCATGAATAGTTTGAAACATTTTGATAATGTTTTGAATACATAAGTATGGTCGTTGATGATGTATCCAAGAACATTAAAACTTTATTTTTTGAAAAACTCCCCCTCAAGAATAGGACCATTTGAAATTTGTTGTCTTTTGAAAACATTGTGAGAGATGGAGTGTGAACACACAATTTTGAAAGATTAAGATTTGTCATGAGAAACTTCTTTGAAAAATCATGGTTCAACTTTTGAAAAACCAAATGATTTTAGAGGGACTCTCTTACAACGGAAAGGGTAAGCGCACTAAAACGTAATTATCCTTATTTCTTGAGCTAAAAACATTGAAATGTCTTGTAATAACATCTCAAGACCGAGAAACGTGTTAATTTTCTCGTTATGAGGAAAAGTTAAAAACCTATCTTTATTTGAAGTCCCCGGGTTATGCACTTGACATTTGCACATAAGCCATTAGAAAATTAGAAAATGACATGTTTTGAAACTATTTGCAACTCTCGCTCGAACTTCATTTACACACCCGTGTCAATGTTAATCGACATTTCTAAGCACGTAAATGTTATCGATTCCAAGAGACATGTCGAGAAGATTCTTTTTGGAAATTTTCTATATTTCAGATTTTGTATTTGTATATATATACCTGTTGTCCTCAGCATTGCTATGTGAAGGTGGAATAGTAATCCCATCTCTTGTCGTGATGTAGCTGCTAGAGGAACAACTTTTGGAACCAGCTTTGAACTTGACTGTTCATTGCTGTGGTCTTGAATTCCGAGTTCTGAACGGTTATGATCAGAAGTCATTTGATGAAGAACGAGGCCTGAACTGATGTGAACAGACGTCATTTGAACATTGAGGAACGGGGCCTGAAGTGTTATTTTCAGCAGACACCATTTATCGTTGACGACCGAGGCTTGAACTGTTGTGTTCAAACATCATTAGACATTGATGACCGAGGCTTGAACTGCGTTGTTCAAACGTCATTTAAACATTGATGACCGAGGCTTGAACTGCTGTGTTCAAACATCATTAGACATTGATGACCGAGGCTTGAACTGCGTTGTTCAAACGTCATTGCCATGAAGACCGAGGCTTGATCTACTACGATCAAACATCATTTTAACATTGATGACCGGGGCCTGAAGTGTTATTTTCAGCAGACACCATTTGTCGTTGTGGTGCGAGGTCTGAACTGTTGTGATCAACACCCCATTAGAACATTTGAGACCTAGGGCTGAACAGGCGTGGTTCAAACACATTTTGATCATCAGATCAAAATTCCTTGAAGCCCTGTTTTCTGAGATATCTTTCTTTTTCGCAACCAAACTCTGAGTCCTTCCTCTGTAGGATTGAACGATGTACCTGTACTTAAGAGAGTACCTGCACTGACATTAAGAGCTTGTTCGCTTTCACATTGGTTAGGGATATCTGCATTTGAACCATTTGGGGGTTCACTTTCAACCTTTGTTGTGCTAGAGGCGAATGTCTTTCCTGTTGGAACCCATCTAAGACAAACAGTCTTGAGAATTCTACCCGTTGGTTGCCACCTAAGACAAGATCTAGGACTTGTTGTTTTCTCATGCACAGTGGTAGTCTTTTTGATTGAAAACCTATGTCCTTTTGGGATCTGTCTTTTTGGTTTCGTTGCAACCCTTATTTACTCTACGGGTTTGTTTCTGTTTGTTGTCTTATTGGATGGATCCTTAGCACGTGAGTTGACTTCTTTTAGGAATTTTATTACACAAGCGTCATGGTTGGCATTAAAGACACATTTCTGACACGTTGAGCAAACAAAGTGTTTGGAGTCAGAAAAATTTCTAGGGATCCTAGAGTGTTCATGTGTCTTTTTCTTAGCTTCCTCTAGGTAGTGATTATGAACAATGTCGTTTGAGCTATACCTAGATGAGCTTGATGCAATCATGTGATGAGGTTTTGCAGGGGCAGATTCTTTTCTCTTAGGAAAATGATGTGTAGTGACTGGTTTTGACAAGTCGTTGTTCACATCAACTTGGGAGGCAAACCGTGGTTTTGAAATTCTAGGTCTTTCAGACTTAAACGCAGTCGGTTGTCTAACAACGGATTGGTTTTTGAGTGGTTGTCCAACCGGTTTTCCCAAGATTGATGGCTTTGCAAACTTAGTATTCACACTATTTCCTGTTAGTTTCCTTAACTCATTTTTTAATGCTGCAATTGCAAACCCCTTTTTCTGAATCTGAGCTAGTACATCAACATTTTCATTAGACTTTTTGTTCAGTTATGCCATTAAAGAGTCATTCTGGTCTTTGGTCTGAACTCGTGTGATTCGTTGTATAGCATACACTTATATAGCAACCCTAATACAGATCCTAACCGAATGCCCTTGACCAAGGCAAAAGGTCAGATTCCACAAAAGGATAAAATACACAAGATAGAATCAATGATAAAAAGATTCCGGAAGAGATATTCCCGGGTCGTATGTCCCAACGAGGCTGCAATTGAATTACTTTTCTCTTTTAAAAATTGACTTTGTTGCCCTGATTTTAAAACATTGTTTTGCATTTGTAGTTCAAGATTAATACAATGTGCTTCGAGTTTTGCAAAAAATCTTTTTGAAATTGGGCAACAGTCTTTTTGAGACAAATGTTTTCAGATCTGAGAGATTGATATGAGAGTTTAGTTATTTGGTTATCAGTTAATTTAGCAGGAAAAGGATATGTGTCATGACATTGTTCAGCATTCTGGTCAACCTTTCCTTCATTAATGAATTCTGGTTGCTCAGTATGTTGTTGTCCTGTAGCAAAGACATTGATTTCAGCAGTCGTTTGTACCTCAACCATTGGCTCTTCATCATATATGGGTCTGATGTCTGCATCATCAGCATGTGCATCATTCCCTGATCTACTGCTTGTATCCTGCTCTTTTGATTATGTCCCACTGCTTTTTGTGTCAACCAAACTAGCATCCAATGCTTTACTCATATCAACCTTTCCTTCTGTTGTCTACATTTATCTTTCATTCACCCAGCTGTCATACTCTCTTTTATGTAGTGCTCTTTTATCAATCGACTTCTTAACAGATTCTATGTGTTGGATCAGTGTGTCACCGAATTCTAGAATCTCGAGTTGAGT
>BQNB010196382.1:0-11293 GCA_026074375.1 Tanacetum coccineum | reverse complement strand
AAGATCTATGTGATCTCGCAATTTTCAGACATACTATAACACAACACAAAGCCTTAAACCATTTTATAACATCCATAATCCTATAACATTATGACTCTTATTAAGGTTGATATGTCATCCGAGACATATCTTCCTATGGTCAACTAATCATTCAAATAACTCCTTTACTATTACTACACGCTTTTAGTCACTTTATCCTAAAATTTCAATCAAGGACTATATGTCGCTTGAGGAAATTACACTAATTCAAGTTTACATAAGTCAAACAATAGTTATCACTTCCACATTTACCTTAGCCATTTCATTATCCTTTCATTATCCTCTACTTCTTTCTAAGGGGTTTCCACCAAGGATCATAGGTCACTTGGTGAAAACATAAATTATTTTGACTTTCACAAGTCAACACAGGCTAACACATTACACATAGGACCGCTAACAAAAGCTTATCGACCACCATGGTCATTACTTATTTCCACGTATTGCCATAAGGCATACTAAAACATCCATTCAACATATACACATAAATCTATACTCTAGACACCTAACACTTAAATTCGCATAAGGCCTCACTTAAAAGTCACAATTATCTTCTTATCCCGCCTGTTTTACTTCCTAAGGCGTCTAACTAGATTACAGTCTAATTTTCTACTCCCCTAACCCTTCTCATGCCATGCCGGGAATACATAAGCCCACTCGTTCATAATTCATTATTTACATAAAGAAGCGTCCTAATTCATGTAAATAATGAACTATAAACTTATGGTTCGGCGATTTACAACTTCTTTATTTAAATGAAACGGCGTCCCGATTCATTTAAACAAGGAAATTATGAGTCATCCTAGTTATACACTTCTAACATAACACTACAACTACTATACACACTTTGACTTTCAGCCTTTTTCATACTTTACATTTATCGATCATTATTCTTTCACTTTTTCCCACGTTACATTCTACCCCTTTTAGCCTTGGATCAAGATCATTATCACATTCTCTTGAAGGGACTTTAACCGTACCCTTTCGGTACCATTAACATTAACTTTACACTTTAACAAGTTTGGCCATCCATGAGGATACCATTATGAGCATCTTTAACATGCTCCTTTAACACTTTACACTTTACACATTAACGAACTCGGCCATCCCGAAGGATACCATTACATACATCACTAACATCCTTAGGCTATCTTGAAGGATACCATTACATTTCACACTGGATCCAAGCTATTCACACACACATGTTAATTTGCCCATTTTTAATTTTAGACAGATCGGTAAGATATTGCCTAATTTATTTAACATTTCGATATAATAATTTAAGTGCACATCACATAATTATCATGTCATACTTCAATTAATTTCATCATTTTCATAACGTTATTCACTCTTCTCATCATAACTTTTACTAGTCAACCCTTTTTGACCATTTTCAACATCTATACTTTTACCACCTTAGTCTACCCGACCTTACCGCACATAATTTAATGGTATAACCATTAGCACACTAACCATACTATGACAACATTCGGGTAACACCTTAATGTCTTACATACTCATCTCATTTTAAATATTAGCACTTAAGCCATACCATTCTATTTTATTTGTAACGTACCGCATGTCTTAATCTAATTTTATGACTTTTACATTCATCCTACCTTTATCACACTAGGATATAAAACATTTCGTCTCACTACGTATACAGCTTAAGTGTTAATTACCTTAACTCGCTATTAACCCATCTCTAATATCATTTTAAAGGTCAATCACAAGCCACAAAGTACTAATGAGACAATATGTTGGTCATTAATACCACATAAGCCATACTTATCCATTCTCATTTCGCTATAGCTATTATAACGCACAATTCACATTTACTTAGGCCATTATTAAATTTCTACATTCTCATCATTCACACGGATTAATTACGGTCACCAACACTGATAAGCTGCACGATGATCTAAATAAATAATCATATCAAGTTCGCCATGGACTTAAATCACATACGCATCATCACTATAAACACATTTCAACACCCTGTTTTAGTCTTAGGTTCACTTAACATATCATATATTCCATCTTTATAACTTAAACAAATATCTTTCTGCATTACTTGCTCTTAAGTCCAATGCATCTACTAGTAGTCTAAGTTTAGGCAACCTATAGTGGAAACCTAATTCACTTAAACCGAAGCATCTCATGAAGGACTCGATTTAAAAATAATCAAAATTAGAAACTTTTTCGCGGAAACGATTTGACTTTAATGGACCTTCTAAATGCACCAATACGCCGTATCCATAATCATGGATACGTCGTATTGCAACTGAGGTCGATACGCCGTATTGCAACTGAGTTTGATACGCCATATCCATGAAATCAATACGCCGTATCACCCCTAAACCTCAATACACAGTATCCACAACTTGGATACCCCGTATTGGACCATCAAACCCCAAAACTTGCAGAAACATTATGCATGAAAGCCCAACACTTACACCCAACCTTTTTGACCCAAAAGAAATACCAGGACATGTACCAAAATATACAATGAACACTAAAGACTACAATAAAACCTTACATTAACACGATACATGACACATGACTCGTTTACTCTAAAATGGGTACATTTAGACATTTATCCAAACACCACTTTATACTACATGAATATATTTATTTACTGCCATAAAAATCATTCAACATCTTTAATCATAGACAACTTAGACATTCAATTGACACTCAACCCGCTTAACTCCAAAATAGGTAAAAAAAACGTACTTTGACCCAAACATCCTTAATCGACATAAACACTTTTAAACCATTACTAAGACATTCCAAATACTTTCACACTAATATATTAAACATTAACTAATATACATTCGACCTATTAAAAGAACTCACGGGAGTACATTAACAACGAGCTCGGTACTCTATACTAAGCCCTTAATGTATAAAACATAATCTTCTAATCTGCTCTTCCAACTACCTAGCTTATTCCAAGCATTTCCTTCACCATGAGCACTTTGATCCTCATTATGGCTATGAGGTAGAGACATCGTCTCATCTACACCGTAGAGATCTTAAATGCAGAATTTTACCAAAATTCCAACTAACTCCTTTTCCATGTATTCTAGTTCTAATGCCTTGCTTAGTCCTATTATGCAAAAAGAAACAATTAAGTATCATATTCGTATAAAATAAGATAAAACAAAGCAATAAACATAAGCTATTAATAGCCAAAATATATTATTATCTAATGTTATGAAATAATACTTTTGGGGCCGATTTTGCACAAAAAATAGATGGTGCACTTTGATCCTCATTATGGCTATGAGGTAGAGACATCGTCTCATCTACACCGTAGAGATCTTAAATGCAGAATTTTACCAAAATTCCAACTAACTCCTTTTCCATGTATTCTAGTTCTAATGCCTTGCTTAGTCCTATTATGCAAAAAGAAACAATTAAGTATCATATTCGTATAAAATAAGATAAAACAAAGCAATAAACATAAGCTATTAATAGCCAAAATATATTATTATCTAATGTTATGAAATAATACTTTTGGGGCCGATTTTGCACAAAAAATAGATGGTGCAGACCACCACTATAGTGCAAAATTAAGGTGGTTGTGGGTTTGCTTTTATGGTGTCTACATGCTAAATGGTGGGGTGTACTATGAATGTCATAACCTTCTTTTTCTCATTATACGATCCATCTAGCGCACTGGAGGTGCTTTGAAAATGTTAAATGATGATGTGGTGTTGATGTTAGACTAGAAGTAGTCGTCACTATGCCTCACCATCCACCTCTGTGCCACCTCAGCTTTCTCTCTCCTCTAACCATACCTCATCATTCAAGTGTTTTGGTCACCACACATCACCTTTCATACCTATTTTTTATTTAAATACTTTTATTCATAAACTAAAAACACAAATATCAATGTAAACGTAAACGTACGAAATAAAAAAAACGTAAAACATACGAAATTAAAAACTTTTATTCATAAATTAAAAACAATACATAGATACCTAAAAACTTAAATGTCGAAAAATAAAACAATACATGATACATTAAACTTAAACAAATAAATGATAAACTAAACTAAAATATATAAATTCACTCGCCATGATATCCGGGCTTAGTACTATTCAGTAAGCCTCATGCATCCGAATCAAATGATCAGATGGCTGCATATAGAACCTTATGTCTTCTTGATGTTGTATATATTCCTGCATTGCATTCTCTCGTTCACGACATTCCACCTCCCTCATTTTGATCTCCAAAAAAGTTGCGTGCTCTTCTTTCTTCATTGCCATGGCAATTTCACTTTGCGTTGCCAACTCGGAGACCATCAACCTAGCCAATGCTTCGTCATTCATACTTGCTGGCGATAACGATGATCCCGTCACTTTCTTCTTCAAGCCTTTCGCTTTTTCCCTGCCAATTGGTCGTGGAAGTTCTTCCACATCATCTTCATCGCCATCTCTAGCATTGGCATTTAGATTAATACTAGCATCCCCAGACTCCGTGTTGAAGGAACTAGACCCCAAATGTCTTGCTTCTATTGACATCATTTTTGTTTGTTAAAAAACTTTGGAACTTCTTGATCCCACCATTTATGAGTTTGTCTTAAAACCTCTGAACAATGATGAAGTGTAAACGGTATTCCGAATTCAGCTTCATAGTCAAGAAGTACCTTATTGAAGTAGTGTTCGTCTCCGGCTCTACTCGATTCTGCCCTACGCATGACGTTAGCGTGCAATCCACAAAACCGAGCCACGTTCGGGCGAACCGTCTTCCATTTCTCATTCACCATATCATACGTTCGATGACCAGATTGCTTTGTTTTGTTGCGTAGGTACTCTAACACCTTAGTCTAAAATCCATCTGTGTTCCTTGCGTTACCTTTGGCACTAGTTTCAGATACGTGAACCCAACATTTACACAATGCAATTTCTTCCTCATTTCCTCATTAGTCCATATAGTGCACCGGGGTGTGTCCCGTCTTGAACAACATCCATCCTCTTTTGGCGTCTTCTAGACGGCTTTGGTGCCGGTGGTGGGGTCGTGACTTCGATGAGAGATTCCTTACGAGCTGTGTTTTGATACATATCTTCCGAATATTGTGGTGAGTACATATCTTCATTTTGAAATGAATGAATGGGAGACATGGGTTTTTTTTAACCATGGTTTCCGCTCTTTAGGCTAACTAATCTACGAGGTTAGAATCCACCACCACACAGACTCAAACCAGGTAAAGCCCTCCCTTTTTAGGAGGTTGGCGTGGCCACTTCAGAGTTGTTTGCACCTAGCAGGAATCAAACTTCGGACCTCACACCTTTTAGTGTGACACTTGCAAGTCCTTTTATCACTAGGTCGCCCCTGGGTGGTTAGACATGGGTTGTTTCGTATGTGGTTGTGATGACGAACCACCCATATGGATTTGTTAGAAATAGTTTGTGTTATCAAATGGGAACGCGTTCGGTTGTGAGGAGAATTGGCTAAATGCGCTTGTTTGTGAGAATTGGCTAAACGCATATGGGTTTATGTATGGTTCTGGTGCGGGGTTTCGGTATGGGTTTTTGTATTTGGTTTGGGGTAAGCTGTGTGGTTAAAAAATATATGAATTGTGGTCGTAGTAACTTCATTTTTGGTTCCAGATGGATGATTTCAGAACAAATGTGCCGTCGGGTGTCGGGGGAGAGTTTCCTGTAGTTCGGCGTTGACGTTGTTGGGTGTTTTGGAGAGTTTTTTCTTGAGACATTTTTGTAAAAGTAAAAATAAGAAGTAAAGTTTGGAAAGTATGTATATAAAATACGAAAGTTGTGTTTAAAAAATGGTAAAGAGATGAGCATTCATAAATAAAAAAGAGGTAGTGCGAAATTTTATTTTATTTATATAAAACATCAACGTTAAACTTCTAAGAGGGGCCCACATCATTTGAATGCTTAGGTGAGCCAGTCACCAATTTGTCTCTCTCGATATCTCCAAATCACGGGCGAATAGGTTGTTTGTTTTTGGCAAGTCAAGCGCGAGGGAGGGGCTCACGACATCACCTCACGCCCATTCCTCCCTCCAGTCTTACGCTCAGTTCTCGAGTTTCATTTTCAGAAGAAAAGAAAGGAAAGGAAGGGGAACAAAAACATATTTGTGTTCTTGAGTTTTATTTTAATAAGAAAGGAAAAGAAAGGGAAGGAAAATGAAGGAAAATTTGAAGGTTTTTTGTTCTAAATCTTTCCTCCCATATTTGGGCGGATTGGGAAGGAAAGTGTTTATATTGACAAATTTACCCTCATTTAAATAAAAAGGTATATTAACCACAAATGGCTTATTAAAAAAAATTAGATTAGTAGCGGATATTTTGTTTAAAGGGCATAAAAGTAAATTTTTATGTTTCTTTTCTTTCTTTATTTCCTACTAATTTCAAACTCGAGAACACAAGATGCACAGTAAAAAAAATTTCACTATCTTTTCTTTTCCTTTGTTTTCACTCCTTTAATAACTCGAGAACAGAGCATTAGAGTGTATTAATGTGAAAAGGTTTGATACACTGTGGATTGCTGTACATACGTTGACATACCGCAAATTAATTAATTTATTTACAATCACATGACATAAGTTTTTAAATATACATGCATCTCGAGGACTCTTAACTGGGCAGAGTTGAATTTGGGGAAGGTGTGGACCAATGTGTGATTTATTTTTATTTAAGACTACAATAACCCATTAGTCAGTGTGTTAATCAACTAACAACCTTCACAGTTCAATCTACACATATTATTCGATTAGCTTCAGTTCTTACTCATTGTCAAAGAAAGTTAACGTAGACAGATGACAGATAATTCAACGAAGAACGTTGATGTTTCCGCACAAATAGAACTTTTGAGATACATGCAAGCATCTAATGTTAATGTTTCCAACTTTGTTTCGGTGAAGCTTTCTAGCCAAGGAAACTACCATTTATGGAAGGCTCAGATGCTTTGCCTTATAGAGAGTCAGATGATGCGTGGTATCATTGATGCTAAATATCGTATGCCAGGGGACATGACTGTTAATATTGCTAAGAAATATGACAATCTTCTTAGAGGTTGGATTTTTGGTACGCTAAAGGAAGAAGTGCTTGAGAATGTGGTTAGATTTGAATCCGCAAGAGATGTATGGAAGAAGCTAGAATCCTTCTATGACCATGTAATAAGCTCTGCTGAAGGTATGATTCTATTTCTATCAACCCCCCCAGATTTATTAGCTAGTGATTAGTAACTTTTTATGGGCAGGACTGGTAGCTAGCATCAATAGAGCGTTTCTAGTTGACGTTTGAATTCATTTCCTTTATTTCATTCTGTTTTTCTGTTAGTTAGCAATATGCTAGAAATGTTTAAATATGATGAATAGTTGAACTATATATAGTCCTGGTTTGGAGGCATACATTTTTTTTAGGTGTATACTGAAAATTGAAATTTGAAATGCAGGTTTAGCTTCACCACAACTAATGATGGGGACAGAGATAGTAACGGTAACTGAAATAGAAAACATACACAACAGCCCACGCAATAAAAACTTGTATGAAGCTACTGTTAATGGCCATTGGTGGAAAGCAAAAGCCATACTGAACGAGCATAAAGATGCAGCCACAGAACCAATAACCGAGAATGGCAACACTATGCTGCACTTGGCGGTTGGAATGAGCCAGAACTATTTTGTTGAAAAATTGCTGCATTTTATTCAGGACAGAAAAGATCTTGAGAAGAAAAATTCCAATGGACGAACGGCGCTTCATATCGCTGCAATTGTTGGCAACAAACACGCGGCCCAGCTCTTGGTTGACAAGAGGAAAGAACTGTTGGAAATTAGAGATTATAAAGCATTATTACCTTTGAATAGTGCGTACAACAATATGAAGCTTAATACATATGTGTATTTGCTAAAAGCCACGAAAACCATACAACAATCTCCTAATTTAGACTGCTATCCAGACTCATATATCAGAAATGCAGTCAAACTTCTCATTACTGCTATTTTCACCAAACAATATGGTGAGTAGCTAGTTAGTAGATCATATATTGAAACGTAGAATTGTTTTAAAAGATTCTCATACCTTCTATCATAATATTATTGCAGATTTAGCTTTAACAATGGTCGAAATATATCCTACATTGGCTACAAGAGATAATCAAATATTGATGGCAATAGCTATAACATTTCCACCTGATCTTAGCCCTGCAGAAGCTTTTATCTATCCATGTATTTTTCTATCTTTTTTTCAATAACATAGCATAAACAGACTTGTGTTTTGGGTATATATGATATTTTGCAATTTTTGAAGGATATTTTTTAAATTGTCTCAAGATTTTCTATAAACTTTGTAAATTTTCTTAAAAAAACAAACTCGGATTCCGGGTCAAATTGATTGATGGGGAACCTTTCACCCAGCCCACTTACCGAATGCAAGTCCAACAGCAACCCCTCCCATATATGTTATAGACCCAAATGTAAATACATTTAGACTCGTGTCTTTGAATACTACAATTTCTATTTTGCGTGCAGCTTTGAACAATTTTTGTAATAAGACAGTTGAGAGAAGTTCTTTGCTATTCAATTCGGCTGATATTCTGAATAAAGGGGGTGAAGACATCTTATGGGCAATGAGACACGCTAAAAACATGTATTATAGCTGGTTAACAGAATTTGTCATGATTTTACTGGGTGAGAGATTAGTCACTATATGTAGAAAAACAAAATTAAATTAAATTTCTATATGTATACATGACAGTTGTTTTGTTTCTTGTGCAGTACCAATAGGGATACTCTATCCAGTATATCAGTTGATACGCATCCTCATTTTGTATGTTCTTTTCCCGTTCTTTATGTTGTATTTTCTGCTGTGGAAGGTTCTAGCCATTGTAGGTAAGATATATATTCTGCAGTAAAACCACTCACCATTATACGTTTTGAGAAGGAAACTTGAGATAGTCTCCATTGTCTATGCTGTGATTGTGTTTAACTTTATTTTGTAAATTGTAGCCCGTCCAGTCAAGCATATAGAGAAAAAGAAGAAAGAGTACAAAGAAGCTAAACACCTTTTGAGCGTGATATGTGATCATATCGATAGCTTAAAAGTCAGTGGGACTGACCAATCATGTTACAATGAAGCTCTTCTCGAGGCTGTTCGTCAAGGTACATACGAAGTTGTTGATGAGATCCTTTTCAGGTCACCTAATACAATAAACTGTACGAATCAAGAAGGGCATAACGTCATTCAATTAGCAATAATAAACCGTTCAGAGAAAGTATACAACCTTATCTATCACATAATTGAGCGTTCAGAAGATTATAGAACAATGACAGATTCTTCCCGGAACAATCTGGTGCACTTGGTTGGAAGATTGGCACCTTCACATGTACTCAGCCGTACCACTGGTGCAGCACTACAACTACAAAGAGAGCTCCAATGGCATAAGGTGCATAAAAAATATGTCATCAAATGTCATTGTGTTTTAATCTTTATTTGCATAACGTACATATATAAGTAATTTAATTCTACAGGAAGTGGAGAAGCTCATGCTACCTACAGAACTTATAAAAGAGAATATCTATATGGAGACACCAAATATGGTGTTTACAAAGCAACACGAGGATTTGGTGAAAGAAGGGGAGCAGTGGATGAAAACGACAGCTGAATCTTGCAGTATCACAGCGGCTCTAATTGTCACAATTGTATTTGCAGCAGCAATCACAGTACCAGGTGGAAGCAATCAAGAAACAGGCATCCCTGTGTTTGAAAAAGAAGTTGCATTCGTTATCTTTGCAGTATCTGATGCAATCTCACTATTTACAGCTGCTACGGCACTGTTAGTGTTCTTATCAATTCTGACTACACGTTTTGCTGAAAAAGATTTTCTTGTGAGTTTACCGAGACGGTTGATAATTGGTCTTTGCGCGTTATTCCTCTCTACAGCAGCGATGATGGTAGCCTTTGGTGCAATCTTGTACCTAGTTTTTGGTGAACGAAGAGCGTGGATGTTGGGACCAATAGGTGGATTAACTTGCTTGCCGATTTTAGTTGTTGTTACTCTACAATTCCCCCTTGTGTTAGACCTGTTCCAATCAACATATTCCCCCAGATTTGGTAATCAAAGTTACATTAACTCATGTAAAACTAAGCCAAACAACATACAATCTTTCTTCGGTAAGCCGGTATTCGATTATGCATAGCAAGGAGGTGTTCTGTAAGCAATTTAAAAGTTCAATAGTGATCTGTTTCAAACCCTTTCACCCTTGGAATGTTAACTAGTGTTTTTCTTCTATGGCTTTTCATTTTGTATACTTAAACATTATTCTTCTTATAATTTTGTAATATTAAGTTTTTATCAGTGACCAATTTCAAATCGTGGCATGAATTTAGACTTCGGTTTGTAATGAACTCGTCACACAGGTACCAGAGTTCTAATCAAGTCAGGCGCTTTCGGACGGCTGTGTTTGGGCTTTGCCTTATTTGCCCGTATATAGAAAAACATTATGATGTGAATTTTTTCTTTTCTGAAAAAGCGAGAAGTTTTATAAAATACTAATTAAGAACTCGCAAGCAGCATACAGACTATTCGAAATTTTAAACTCGGCTATCGTTTCCCTGTTCCCCCGGCGACTCCATAACAACAAATGAAAAGTTGTTAGATATTAAAACTTTTGGTTTTAGCGTCTTGCAATTAGTCTTGGATCTCATTATCAAAGTAATTCGAATAAATAAGTTCTTACGAACCCATGCGTAATTCTTCTAATGAATTTTTTCGTCAAGGATGACAAATCCGGTTGCGGATGCATACATTTTGTGCATAAGATCATTTTTATTTTGCAGTGGATGTTGGATAAGTCAGATAAGTGAAAACTGTATAGTTAAAGGCATACCCTATATCATAAGGAAGGTTTCGTGATGAATGTTTTGTGGAATACCAACCTAATGAATGTTTGTCGTAATACCAACATGATGAAGCCCTGATCATCTTCTGTTCTATATGCCAATTGTGAGGACGTAGCTATAGTTGGATATGGTTTGGATTGTGATTAAGAAAATGTAGTCAAGGTTGTTGGGATTTAACCACGAGTACGCAGCGGATGCATCTAGTTTTAGCATATAGATTAACACACAAATTAAACAAGTAATTTACTAACCTTTTGTTTATTGAGTTAAATCAATAAACTAACACCGGATCTTCACGTCAACGAAATACGCCAAGCTGTCTAGACTTGACTTCACAAACCAAACACCTTATAAGTGTTAAATCGATTACCAAACACACCC
>BQNB010196379.1:0-11293 GCA_026074375.1 Tanacetum coccineum | reverse complement strand
GGATTAGCAAAAGTTTAGAAAAGCATTTAGGGATTAATTTTAGTGTTTTTGCTTATTTGTCGTGTTTTATTTTATTTCCCGTTATCATTTTTTTCGTAGTTAGATTTAATTGTGCCTTTATTTGCTCGCTATTAGAATTTTAGAAAACATATCATCTTTGAACCAATTCAAGTCATTGTCCAAATAAAAAACGAGGTCTCAATTTCATAAATCTTTAGGAAAACGACCCGGTAATCATTTACCGGTTTCTTACGTAGAATATTTTTCGTGTGATTTTTCTTACTACCTTTGTCCTCAAGGGTAGTTTAGGAATTTCATTATCGTTATATTATTATACGTATTAAAACTTTCTACACCAGGCACGCATTTCTTACTATAGTGAAGGTTCGACCAGTAGGTCTCCAGATGTATCTAATATTTGTAAACACCTTTCCTGTTGGTTTCCAAACTTTTCTCTTTGAACTTTGCTTAACAGATTTAGATTTATTACGAGCATTTACATTATTGATAAAATCAAGAACACACAAATCATGATTATCAGAAAGCATGCAACCATTACACTTAACACATTTAAGTTCATAATTCGCATTAACCTTGGAATGCTGCACATGAGCAGTTCCTTTAGGTGTAACAACACGGTCTTTATTTTTCAAACTAGATTTAACTTCGCTAGGGTGAGCTTCTACTTTATTCTTCAGAATTCTACTTTGTGTTTGCTGAATCTTAGCTTTCTTTGTATTGCCTGAAGGCTATGATCCGCTAGCACTAGTAGACTGTTTTACTCCTGTAGAAGATAACATAGGTGTGTTAGAAGCTAGGTTTGAGGTATGGGCTATTTTTGTATTTCTTAAGGATGTGGCGGGCTCAGTGAATCTAACTCTTTTGACTTTGTTCATCGGGGTCACAACCACTAATTGTTCTCCATAACTGTTGATACTAGGACAGGTTTTACTGATTTTAGAAAGCATCTCCTGATCGACTAGATCCCTAAGAACTGCGACTTCTTCCTGAGAATGCTTAATATAGGCAGAGTGAGCTGTCCTTTTATTTAACAATTTGGGGGTTATTGGTTCCACATTAACTTGATGCAACTCTGGATCACTAGGGTGGTTTGAAACATTATTGTCAACTAGGGCTTTTCCTTTAAGTTTCCTTAATTCATCCTTAAGTGTTGTTATTGCCAAAGCCTTTTCCTGAAGACTAGTATTTAAATCAGAGATTTCCGCAAACTTTATATTGACTTGATTAATTAAATCATCACATTGTTCTTTTAATCGAATACGTGCTGGTTTAATCGAGTCATAAAGTTGCTTATAGGTCTGTTTCAAATGCTCATTCTCAGCAATAAGCTTTGTCACCCTATGATCCAATTCAATATTAATGGTTTCAATCTCTTCGAAGTCCTGTTTGATCTTATCCTTATCTATTTTTCCACTTAGAGATTTAATTCTCTCTTTCAACTTCTTAATTACTGTATCTTTCTCTTAGGACTGAGCTTTCAATTCATTTAATTCAAACAATTGATCAAAACTTGATTCATCTTAACTTCAAATGTTTTTGACTCAATACGATGTTGTTCCACAGCTTGTTCCATTTGATAGAAGACATTTTGGACTTCAAAAAGTTTATCAACCAAATGTTGGTTGAATGTGCTAAATAAGTCCTTCAGAGCTTGTACAAATGGCTCAGTCTTAATTGAGACACTTTTGACATTCATGCACATTCACAGAATCATTCCACGAAGATTAACAATTAAGTTCACAATATCTTTGCTCATCACTTGTTCCAAGAGTCGTTCATTTTCGTTCAAAACTTGATTCATCTTAACTTCAAATGTTTTTGACTCAATACGATGTTGTTACACAGCTTGTTCCATTTGATAGAAGACATTTTGGACTTCAAAAAGTTCATCAACCAAATGTTGGTTGAATGTGCTAAATAAGTCCTTCAGAGCTTGTACAAATGGAATTATTTCATCCCTAAAACAAGCTTTTGTATGTTCGAAACCCCACGAACCCTCAGTGATAGCTGTGGGTGTGTCCATTTCATTGACTACCACATGAAGTAGCAAGATGGTGTTTAACTTTTTTCAAAACTCGTGTTTAACCATGCTGAACTTTAGAAGGGTTATTTTGAACCTCAACAATGGTGGGTCCTAATAGGGAAAAGTGTGGTAACTAAAGATTTACAGAATTCTGAGACCAAAAGGCTTGTTCAGCAGATAATTCAGTTTGTGGAACAAATCGTGTTGAAAAAGCTTGATAAAGTTGGTTAAGAGCAGCATAATGTATCGCTGTAGTATCAACTTGCTTTTCCTTTTCTAACATTATATTATCCTTATGTTTTAAAAACATTTTGGAACGACTCTCTTCAGCAAGTGCTAAGGTCCCTTTTGAGTCAAGAATCACAATAGGATTAGTTTGAACAATAATATCACCCAACATATAGCTTTGGTTTCGACTGCTGAGCTTTCTGCAGATAGAAGGGATTTTGAAAACCTAGAGCTTGTTAGTGTAATTATCATAGAAAGACGAGGTTTTCGTACAACAGTGAACAGTTTGTGCAGTTTGAGATCTCTTGAAAAACAATATTATCAAGATGTTTGATCTTCTTTTCTAAGAGCTATGCTTTATCAATGTTCCCTAGATTCTTCTTTCTTAAAATCATTTTAGAGAGTAACCGCTTGTAATAAAGATTTCCTTTTCCTTTCAAATGTTCTGAAATAGTTGTTAAGAGATCATCTCTACAGACTATGCACATGTGTCTAAAACGTTATCCTTACTCCTTAAGTCAACATTTTGTCCTTCTTTCAAAACTTTAACTTGTTACTTATATCTATCATTGACACTCTTATTTTCCAGATTAGTCTTGGTACAATTAGCTACTTGGGTTTTAAGCTATTCAATCACAAATAATATCAAATCATCTTGTTGTGCTGAGGAGTTAGACTTCTGAACAGTTGCTTGTTGTGATTCAATCACATACTAAGAATAGGGTATGATATTGCTATCACTGGTTATTTCAGTCTCTGAATGATTCACAACATTCGACTGTTGAGAAGACGTCATCACCTGCACAGCTTGATTTACCACATTATTATTCATATATCATGATTGTGTACCTCATCAAAGAGCATCTGAACCATAATGAGATCAATCGCCATGAGAGCAACTTTGGGCAGAGTTAGTATCGTCAGAATCGAGTCATATCCATCAATCATCACATGATAAGCAGCATTGTGTGAGAATGACAGTCTGTGTGCCTTGACCTTCAGGAATATATAGATCTGGCAAAAAAGCTAGTTCCTCTTCATTTAGAATTTGACCATGTGCTTGAGCTTGTACCAGCAACACTTTCTCTTAACCCTGAATAATCTGCTTTTTCCTACTATTGGTTTTGGATGCACGAACTGGACATGTGACCTTCCCCTTTGCAGTTGTAGCAAATAACTGTCCTTTATTTTCCAGAATTATTTCCACTTGCTCCTGGAGTGTAAGTCCTTGAAGTACCCGCAGCAAAAGAAGTTTGTCTCCCATGAATTGGTTGTAGTGTCACTCTTCCATTATTGATGATAGCTTGTTACCAAGGGTTAGATGAGTTTCCACTGATTAATTATATGGGATAAACGGAGTACAACTGTAGTAAAAACGACATCAGTGAATGAATGGCATCAATGAATTATCACCTTTCTGGAACACTGGAACAATTAGACCGGAGTCTTGTTGGGAAAATTCAGATTGTTGGTTAATTTGGTGAGGGTATTCCAATTGAGGGATGGATGATGATAAGAATAAACGTTATGGTGAATTGATGATTGAAATCACTGGGGATGCATAAGTTACTGAAAGAGGTGTTGATGATTGATGAGTTGAGTATTGTTAAGACTGATAAGGTGAACCATACTGTGGAGATGGATATGTTGAAGCTGGTGGTTGAAGTTGAGTGTTTTGGTAAGTGTGCTGATGAGTTTGATAAGGTAACTGTGTTATTTGGTGAGATGCAACTAAAGCAAGAGGATCGAGTATACTACATGCATCCAAACAACTTCATTGCAAGTCGTTCATGTTGTTTCCAAGTAAGGCATTGAACTGATCAACATTGGTAGTATGCAATCTATCACCCACATAACATCAGTAACAAATTTTTGCTCCATTCATCCGGAGTGTGTTTAGAAACTTGGTATTAACTTAAATTTCTCAGTGGCATCTTAAGATGTTCATATCATTGAGTAGCGTGTGAATCTCAAGTAGTACACCGTGTAACGCTCTCCTTTTCTTGTAAGTGAACTTAACAAATTCAACGTACAACTTCACTCTCTTTCTTTGCATTGTTAACGACGTTCCTTGCAGAGCAAGTTTAATCTTCTCCCAAAGATCGATGGCTACACGATGTTGACTCCAAGAGCATAGATTTTTGTTGGACGCAGCCTTGGACGAATGATATTTAATTACTTGATAATCACAAATCAGCTTTAATGGCTTCTGTAGGGGGGGGGGGGTTTTGAGCTCAGTATATTCCTTAAGTCTTTACACCATCCCCTGTGATTGATGGCCAGACAGTGACCTTTCTCAACGAAAGCAGGAACATTCTACCATTGGGACTATTGATCATATAAATTCCATTATGCTTTTTCCATGAAATCATTAAAAAAACAAAACAAATGTTTTTCAAGCATCGATGGATTAATTGTCACCACTCGAGAGAAGTGATTTTATCAGCAAGAGTCGTCATTGATAACGTGGTATCAAAAAGATTACAAATTGATCGATTGGTGGTGGAAAGAAATTGTGTTTGGTTATGTGTTTGTTGAGTCTTGAATAAATTCTTGAAACTACACGGGATTTTACAATTCTTGACAAAACCGAGAAAACAAGTTAATGTTTCATGGGATTTTACAATTCAAAGAAATAACCGTATAATTTAGAAATTTGAAGTGATAGGTTTTTGACTAGTTTGGTTTTTCAAAACAAGTTAATGTTTCACGGGATTTTACAAGTCAAAGAAATAACTGTATAATTTATAAATTTCAGTTGATAGGTTTTAATTGGAAAGTTACTAGTTCTGTTCTTAAACAAAGTGATTGGTTCGGTTCTCTAACAGACTGACTAGTTCGTTTCTTAAGTGAGTTGATTAGTTCGGTTCTAAGTAAAATCAACTCGTTCGGTTCCAACTAAAATAACTAGTTCGGTTCCAACTGAAGAAAACTAGTTCGGTTCAAACTAAAATCAACTAGTTCGGTTCCAACGAATAACAACTCGTTCGGTTCCAACTAAAGAAACTAGTTCGGTTCCAACTGACGAAAACTAGTTCGGTTCCAACTGATGACAACTCGTTCGGTTCCAACTAAAACCAACTCATTCGGTTCCACTGGTTCGGTTAACTAGTTCGGTTAACTCGTTCGATCTTCTAGTTTGGATCCAACAGACAAGACTAGTTCGGTTATAACTGAGACAAAAACCCAAATTTTCAAAACTTAAAAAGACACATTTTTGATTAGTTTTTTGCAAAAAATCTTGTACAACTAGTGTTACTAACCCTATAGGAACAAGAAAAATGACAACTTTAAGGTTTTTAAGCTGAAAAATTTTAAATCAAGATTTTGTTCTTTGTAAAGGTTTTGAACACAAATCAAAAAACAAACACAAAAACTCTATGGCTCTTGATACCAATTGAAGAATACTAGTAATCTTTAATATTATATAAGAACTAGAGAGAGAAGTGGGTTGGAAAGTTTCTAGAGAGAGAAAGTAACATGGAATGGAAGATAATAATAATATGTGTGTGAAAAGAAATGAAAACAACCAACCACTCTTTCCAAGGCATGGAGAGGGTATATATACTTCATACATGGCCGACCATGGGCCTTAACGGGCTTTCCATAGGCCTTGGGCAGACTAGCTTACTTGACTAATCATATAACAAACTACGGGCTAAGACTATTACAACTTGAAAGTGACCGATACTTTTCTTGTTTCCAACACAAAGGATGTAAGCCACCCGTGACCAACAAAAGAGTTACGCCAATTTAAAGCATAAGCCGATGGAATTTCAAGTTGAGGATTGAGTTACGCTTAAAGTTTCACCTTGGAAAGGGTTCGTACTTTTTGGCAAACGGGGGAAGTTAAACCCTAGGTATGTTGGACCTTTTAAGGTGCTGGAAAAGGTTAGATCCGTGGCTTACAAGCTTGAGCTTCCTCAAGAGTTGAGCAAGGTTCATAATACATTTCATGTATCCAACTTGAAGAAATGTTATTTCGACGAACCATTAGCCGTGCCATTGAAAGGACTTCATGTTGATGACAAGCTCCGTTTTGTGGAGGAACCCGTAGAGATCATGGATCAAGAAGTCAAACGGTTGAAGAAAATCCATATCCCTATTGTTAAGGTTCGATGGAACTCGAGGAAAGGTCCTGAGTTCACATGGGAATGTGAAGACCAATTTTAAAAGAAGTATCCTCATCTTTTCACTAAACCCGTACCTTCGTCAAGTGTTGCAACTTGAGCCTTGAGTACAAGGCTCTTCTAACAGGTGGAGACTGTAACATTTCACATTTTTAGGTCATTTACGACTTCATTTATTCCATTATCTATTTTTAAAGTTTTACGCGTTCGCTTTTAATTATTATCGTATAGTTAAATCGCGTAAACTAAAAATCAACATTCAACGTAAACGAGCACCAAACAAATAAAAGTTTACGTCAAGCAAGTGTTATATAATTATTATGAGAATAATTATTAACTTTTCAAGTGAAACCAGTGAGTATTACTATTTATCACCGTTTGAATAGATAAATCGATTTGAAAATCAATCAAAATGTGTCACTTGCTAAAGTGGTTTTGTTGATACTATTGAGGGTATTAATATTTCAAAAATTCATCATCAATCGTCAATTCATATCCTGGAACAAGTTTGATTCTTATAGAATCGCACCATCGTTTCTTTCCAGTTGTCAAAAAGTTTGATTTGTATAGAATCGCACAAGTCACCTACCATGAGCTTGTTTTGATGATTGGCGAAAGCAGGATTTCCTATCTTCATTGTGAATACTAGTATCACTCAGATTGTTCTAGGCAAAATCAAAGTTTAATAGTAGGGACTCTTTATATATTTGTTATTCACATTGTGTGAGATAGCAAGCATAATTTTGACACGTGTCCTAATGAGATTTATGGATGATCTCTTTTGGCTCTAGACTCAATAGTGCACTTTTGATTTAGTGATCGGAGGCCGGATAACGAGCAGACTACCACCTTTTCAATATCAGCTAACTGGGAGTGAGAAAGTCTATAAAAATGCGTTGTAATCTCTGTGAGAAATGAAACAAGAGTCTTTTGAGAGACCTTGAGTGGCTAGGGAGGGTTGTGCATAGCGTCACTGGGTCCATGACAGTCTTCAATGTCAGACAACACCTTAGTGTTTCCGACAGTTTATGTATTGACCCGGTTTCTGCCTAAGTGTATGAAGGGCTTCTTTCTTTACACCCTTTATCCTTACATTTCTTCATTCTTCAACCCCTTCAATGCTTACCAAGACTTCATAACTAACACCTTGTTGGGTTTGTTCCAGTGTTAGCTCCATCTTAGTCAGCATTATTCCCTTTTCTCACTTTTTCTCCTTTTATAATACCTAAGGACTTCTACACTAATAGGGATGTCCATGGTAGATCCTCCGGTTATGGCTGGATCATAGATTTGACTACCTATTGCCTACCACCTTTTATTCCATAAATTTAAGAGAAAACTATGGTTGGTCTCTTTTGGGTATTCCATCACAATCCTTCAAAACCATTGAAAATTCAATCAAAGTGTTTGATATAAATATCAAAAAGATTTACACTTTGAGAGTTTTTCATTATCACTAAAAGCTCCCCCTTAACATGTGCATCATAATCCAGTACAATTTAAGTCCAGTTTAATCACATTTTCTCCCCTTATCCAAAATGTTAATCCCTTGATATTTTGGATATCAATTGATTAAACGTTCAAGGACAAAATGTTACACAATATCTATAGGAACATTTTAATGCTCCCCCTCAATTTTTAAGGGAATATAAGACAGTGCTGAGTACAATAATTTGAAAATTTTGAAATTTACTAAGAAATTCTTGAAAATTTTGTACTCGAGCACTCCTTAGAATCAGCTCTTTTCTTGTCTTGATTAGTCCATCGTCTCTTCGGCAAGTACTCCATCTGAATCCTGGTAGCAATATCGTTGAGGTCAGTCACTGAACTTGATTTAGTGTGCCGTCACTGAACTTGTAAAGTTCACCAGTAGGCATCAGACGATTTCTGTTCATGTCGTCCTGATAGATAATTCCTTAGATGTCAGGGTAGGCAGTGTAGGGAGTCATTTTTCTGAGGTCTGAACGTTGAGAGTCTGGTCTTGAAAGGTTGATCTTCTTTTGGTAGCTTTCTACTGCCAATTGTAGATCTTCCATGCGTTCTTGAATGACAAAATGACGTGTGTACATTCTCAAGGACACATTAAATGCATATCGTTCATCCAAACTAAGGTTGGTCAACTTGCCTTAAACAAGAAGGAGTAACATGTCTTCAATGTCTTGGCGTCAAAGTCTCTTAAAGTTGCCTTCTCGAAACTTGTATAGCTTGTCGTCCTGTCGTTAAACAGTTATCTCTTCTAAATGTCTGTAACCATAGAACGTCATGATCTTGAGACTAACGACTGCGATGATCCTGTGCTTTGAGTATACATCATTTGAAGTTTCCATGCTGGTAGCATATCCATAGAATCTTTGACATTTTGGACCCCAATGATATGTTACCCGGTAGGCGTGTTTGTCATAGACAATAGGTACGGTACTCCACATACTTCTAGGGATCCTGTCTTCAATCCATTTAATTTGACCATAATCAACAGCCTTTGTATTTGTAATGGAAGTGGTGTACTTGCGACTTAAGCTTCCTCCTTTTAGATATTCAAGATCGTTGTTGATGAAATGATCGAAAGGGATAACAAGACGACCTCGTGTATTCGGAATGAGAGGTAGGGGCTTGCTGAGATCATGGGGATATAGCGTTCCTTCAGAACTATTCCAGTCTAATTGATCATTGATAGCTTTGAAGACTTCTTCCAAGTGATATTCTAATTCTGCTACACTCTTGCACAAACCTTTCATGAGATCATAGGTAGGACCGATCAACAACTCTTGAGTCAAATAGTCAATCTTGAGCTGGTTCATTATGAAGGCAGAGAAGTCGATGTGAGTAGCCATAAATTCATCAAATCAAGGTTGTGAGCCGGCAGCTTATGCCAAGTAAGTAATCCATAGTTGAGGAGGTTGGTCAATGACAGTCTTTGTTAGGTGCCATTTACGATCAGGAGTTGTAGAGTTTGAAGGATGCCACTAACCTTCATCTTGTGTCTCTCTTGCAGGAGTGACATCATCGTCTCTAGTGTTGAACTCTTAATGTATAGAATCATCCAAGTTAGTTGGTTGAGATCTGGAAGCACCTCTAGAAGAACTTGTTGTCCTGCTCTCCTTATGAGTAGGTTCATTGGTTGACTCAGTTTCCTTGCTTGATCTCCTTCTCTTTATCCCTCGGTTTGATCCAGCGAAGGGTTCTTCATCTTTATCTTCATCACCGTGACCTCTTGAAATTGTTACTACATCACCATATGTTGAAATGATGTCTTTTTTAGTGTTATACGCTTCGACCAACGCATTGTAAAGATTATTCTGAACTTCAGATCTGTCAATTAATTTATTTTCTTCCATTTTATCCATGAGAATCTTCTTTAATTTGAGTTCCGAGAGCGAAGAGGCTACTGCGTAAGACGTCTGAGGTTGATTGGTTGAACGGACCAACACTTCAGCTCCCAGAGTGTCAGTAACATATTTCTCAAGTTTTGACATGATCTTGGAGGTTTGAGCTTTGACCTGCTGCTTAATAATTTTGGTCATGTTGGAGTCAAGTGAATTGATAAAGTCTTAATTCTCAGCTTGAGCCTCTTCTCTAAGCTTGTATGACTTGAGATGAACAACCACATCAACTGCTTCTTTCATATTTGTAGCAAGGTATTTATCAACAATACTAGGAATAGAAGAAATGGCTTCAGCAAATAGATTTGATTGTTTAAGCATAGATAATTCATATTCCAATGCGGTTACTCTCTGATCAAAACCGAATAAGGATGCAAAGTTTGGAATTTATGGCAAGGTTGTTGTTGGAAAAGTTGTTGAGGTTGTGGTCACTGGTGTTTGAAGTGAATGAATGTTGAGAGTTGATGGTTGAAGAGTTGTTGTATCGGAAGAAGGTATCTCAGTAGCAGTAGTAACTGGTATGTCTACAAGAGTATCAGATTGAATGTTTTGATTTAAAACTCAGTCAATACCTTCATTCGTAGACGGATTGATAAACTTTGAGACCAAATCTAACGCATATGAGCTTTGCTGTTAGACTATAGGAGTGACAGCAGTTAGATTCACATTAGCATCTTCCGTGTCTTTGGTTGCATGATCTTCAGTCATCCCAGCATCTATCGTTTCCCGGTTGAGATTCAAATCTCCATAGAGCATCTCTTCATCACCATATTCTTCTCCATCTTCCATGTCATCGTCCTCTTGGTTTTTACTTTTCTCAAAGCGTTGATAATCAGGTGGTATGTGTGGTCTCTGTTCAGACATATCTTCATCATCTTCTGCTTTCTCTTCATCTTCCACATTTCTTCTTCGTCTTGATCATCTGGCGTGTAAGTTGACAAGTTTGGGTGAACAAAATCATTACCTTCATCATCTGATTCATTTTCATCACTATCATCATGTGCGTCTGACTCTTCATTAACATCATCAGCATCATCATCACCGTCACTAAAAGTCCAAGACTCTTCCTCACTGTCTGAGTTATATTCAGGTACATCAGGAACCTTTGGTTTGTCACCAGCTCCTTCATCTGTACCAGACTTCTTCTATGGTTGCTCATCAGGAACCTTTGACAGTGTGTCAACTTCATAACTTGAGCCACTTGCATGTGAGCTGTGAGTTTGAATCCGACTTATTTTGGTGGACAACTTCATTTGTTCATCTTCAGTCAAAGCAACTTCAGATAGCACTGTGAAACCTTTTGCTTTAGACTTTGTAGCAGGTTGCTTTTCCTTAGTAGATTGAGCCGCCTTTGATGAAGTCTTGAGTCTTTTTCCTTTTGAAGCTTGAGCAGGCTTCTCATTGGGAGATGATTCAGAATTAGCTTTCTTTTTTTTGGGTTTTGGAGTCTTTTTACCAGTAGCATAAGCATGATAAGTCTTGTAGGCTTCAGACTCCAACATGGCTTGGTT
>BQNB010196377.1:0-11293 GCA_026074375.1 Tanacetum coccineum | reverse complement strand
CTCTGACTATACTTAATACCCTAGATCACTTGGGTAAGTTTGATGGCAAGTCAGAAGAAGGCTATCTGTTGGGATACTCTTCTAGGAACTATGCTGCTTCAGGAGGAAATGTATCAACTCATGATGATGTTGAAGATTTGGATGACCAGCAGTTCATTGTTCATGGTCCAAACATTCATGCAGCTCAGCCTATGCATTTAGAGGAAAGTACTGCTGACAACGAAGTTTCATTATCCTTTGACGAACAAGATCTACATGATGAGCTTGTGAATTTGATGCATCAAGAATCTCTTGCTAAACTTCATAATGATGCTCAAAGGACCGCTTTTGAAGAAGAAAAGAAGAGAATTGCACTTGCAAAGGGAAAAGAATGTGCCAACAGTACTTTCACTCTAAGTACTGCTAAAACACCTCCTCAAAGTACTGGTAATACACCTACAGATTCTGATGATGATGTTCCAAAAGATGGTGTTTTCTCTACAAACTCTTTTGATGCTGAACATACTGACACTGAGGAAGATGGGGCGCCTGACTACAACAACATGGATCACACCATTGATGTCAGCTCTACTCCTACACTTAGAATTCATAAGATTCATCCTCAAAGTCAGATTATTGGCAAAAGTACTGCTGGGGTTCAAACAAGAAGAAAGCTTAAAGAAAGTACTTCTAACCAACATCAAGCATTGCTGTCCTTTATATCTCAAGAGGAACCCAAGAAAGTCTCTCAAGCCTTAGCAGATGAAAGTTGGGTTGAAGCGATGCAAGAAGAACTACTTCAATTCAAGCTACAAGATGTATGGGTATTATGTGACTTACCAGATGGCAAGAGAGTGATTGGAACTAAATGGGTTTTTAGAAACAAGAGGGATGAACGGGGTACTATTATCAAGAATAAAGCACGACTAGTTGCACAAGGGTACAGACAAGAGGAAGGTGTGGATTATGATGAAGTGTTTGCACCAGTTGCCAGAATTGAAGCAATTAGACTCTTTTTGGCATTTGCATCTTTCATGGGCTTTACTGTCTATCAGATGGATGTCAAAAGTGCATTTTTATATGGCAACATCACAGAAGAAGTGTATGTCAAACAGCCTCCAGGTTTTGAAGATCCTTCTCATCCAAACAAGGTCTACAGAGTAGTCAAGGCACTTTATGGCTTACATCAAGCCCCAAGAGCATGGTATGAAAGACTTTCCACTTTTCTTTTGAAACATGGATATAGGAGAGGGGCTATTGATAAAACTCTGTTTATTAAGAAGGATAGAAGAGATATCATGTTGGTACAGGTTTATGTAGATGATATTATATTTGGGTCTACCAAATCTTCTATGGTGAAGGATTTTGAAGATCTTATGCAAAAGGAATTCAAGATGAGTTCCATGGGTGAACTCACTTTCTTTTTGGGGCTTCCGCTCCCAGGGGCCGGCTCAAGTAAAGCAAAACTACATTGCTGTATTTTTCTAAGTCAAGACAAATACGTGAAAGATATTCTCAACAAATTCGACTTTAGAACCATTAAGCCAGCATCTACCCCTATTGAAGCTCATAAATCTCTAGGAAAAGATGAAGAGGGTGAAGATGTTGATGTACATCTTTATAGGTCTATGATTGGGTGCCTCATGTATTTAACTGCTTCAAGACCAGACATAATGTTTGCTGTTTGTCTATGTGCACGATTTCAAGTCACTCCAAAGGTCTCTCACTTGCATGCTGTCAAAAGGATCTTTAGGTACCTCAAACATCAACCAAAATTGGGTTTATGGTATCCTAAGGACTCTCCTTTTCATTTAGAAGCTTTTTCAGACAGTGACTATGCTGGGGATAATCATGATAGAAGATCAACTTCAGGAGGATGTCAATATCTTAGAAGCAGACTGGTCTCTTGGCAATGCAAGAAACAAACAATTATGCCTATATCATCTACAGAGGCAGAATATGTAGCAGCTGCAAGTTGTTGTGCTCATGTACTTTGGATGCAAAATTAACTGCTTGATTATGGATTTAACTTCATGAACACTGAAATCCATATAGACAATAAGAGTACCATTTGCATTGTGAGGAATCCTGTTCTTCACTCCAAAACAAAGCATATTCAGATTCGACATCACTTTATTCGCGATTGTTGTGAGCAAAGGCTCATTAATGTGGTCAAGGTTCATACTGATGACAATGTTGCAGATTTACTCACCAAAGGATTTGACTTGGCAAGATTTAACTTTTTGGTGGTAACCATTGGTATGATAAACCCATAGCTACATTTAAGGGGAGGATCACATGTAAAGTACTGTATTTAAGAGAAGTACTGTTTTGGTTGGAAAGCTCTTTGGAAGCTCTATTGCAATATTTGAGGGGAGGATATGCATGATTGTTCAGAGGTTTAATGATTTAAAGAGATACTTTGCAAAATTACAGGGTTGTGCTTGACAATTTTGAGTTGGAAATCTTTTTCGATTGAAAGTACTGCTTAGCCAACTCAAAGTACTGCTCGTCTTAGAAAGTACTGCTTAGACAACTAAGTATTGTTCTAACGTTCGGTCAACAGTCAAACATATGTTTTTGCGATAAAAACGTATTTATAATGATAACTTTCTTAGTTATCCAACACAACCTATAAATACTCAACTGAATTGCATTTTTCTCTCATTTTATCTCTTTTCTTTCACATATTTTTATTTTACAACCTCCGACGCACATCAATTTCATATCCAATGGCCAACATTCGCACTTGTAACAAACACAACATGATTGCTTGTGTGGAGAAGACTGAAAATAATGCCGATTTTCATCAAATTATTGATTATCTTGCTGGATGCTCCATTAACTACTCTTTGCTAGTTGATCCTGATCTTATTGGTCCGTGGCTTCAACAATTTTGGACTACTGCTTCTCTCAGAGTGATCAATGACGTACCTCATATTCGCGCCATGGTAGCTGGCAAAAAGATTTTGATTCCTGAAGAAACTATTCGAGCTGATCTACTCTTTGATGATGCAAATGGTGTTGATTGCTTTCCTAAGCAAGTTATTTGGGACTCGCTCAGAGATATTGGCTATGAGGGTAATTTAGCACAACTCACTTTCTCTAAACCTTTATTTAGCCCACAGTGGAAGTATTTAGTTCATGTATTACTTCACTGTCTTAGTCCTAAGAGTACCTCATGGGAGCAATTTGGAACCAACATCGCATCTGCCCTAGTAGGATTAGCAACAAATCAAAAGTTCAATTTCTCTTTGATGATTCTGAATGGAATGCTAGGACATATTTCAAATGGTACACCTTTTCTCATGTATCCTAGGTTCATTCAATTGTTTTTGAACAAACAATTAGAGGGAGTGACTAGACCTAAGAATTTTCTACCTTCAGTTACTCTACCCTCTAAGGTATTTACCTTTATGAGAAAGCATAGCCCGAAGTTCTCAGGAAGGATTACACCTTTAACTCCACCCATGCTAGAGGTAGCTACAGCATTAGCAGCAGAAGAAGCACATAGTGAGAGCACTCATTCTAGGGCTGAAACTACTCCAAGGGATGCTCAAGGAACCCCTTCTCAAAGTGCTGCTCAAGCTAGTATTAGTACTGCTCAAGATACTGCTGACACTCAAGGTACTGCTCAAGCTCAAGGTACTGATGAAGTTCAAGGTACTGATACAGCTCAAGGTGCAACTGCTATTCCAAAATCTCCCAATGATTATACTCCCACAGATGCGTCTCAAACATCTGGAGGAGATGAGGGACTTTTGGATTTATATGCTTTGAACAGGGAAGTTAAGAGACTCAAGAGGCAAACCCTTTCTCAAGCTAAACAGATTACCAAGCTCAAAGCCAAACTCAAGAAAATGTCAAAAATGGTAAAGCCAGTGGTCAAACATCATACTTTTTGGGTTGAAAGTCAGAAGCATAAGAAAAGGCAAAAGAAGCTAAAGAAGCAAAAGAAGAAAGTGTCTTCAGTCAAATTGGGGAGGAATAAGGATGAAGGAACTTTGTCTGAAGAGCACTATGTTCAAGATGATTATACAGCAGATCCTTTCTTTGAAGATATTGTTGATAAAGGATGCGTACTGATATCCTGACTTGGAAAGAAAAAGTGATGAGACTGAAGAAATCAATATTGAGGAGAAAGAGGCTTCTAATGTAAAGAGTGGAGATACTGAAGAACTGGATTTGGAGACAATTCAAAGTACTGCTAGACAGAGTACTATTACTCCAAGGACCCTAAATTTTGATGATGAAGCAGGTCCTTCAAGCCCAATCCGTCCAACTCAAAATATAGAGCCTGAAGAACAGTTCAAAGTTGATGAAGTTCTTGCTGATATCTCTAGACCAAGAGGTTTAAGCATTCCTGGTCCCATACAAACTCAACCTCAACAACCAAGGTATGTTCAAAAGATAAAGGCAAAGGGATACTGGTTGAAGAACCTAAAAAGAAGAAATTAACTCTTCAACAAATCAGAGCCTTGGAGACTACAAATGATGAGGAGGTTGCTAGAAAAATTCAAGCTGAATGGGATGCAGAAGAAGAAAGGAAAAGGTTGGAAGAATTGAAGAAAGCAAAGCCAAAGACTACCTCTCTTGCTCAAGAAAGGAATCAGATGATGAATTTCTTAAAAGGGTTCATGGATACAGATTTGCAAAAACTCAAGTATCCACAGATGAAGGAATTGTATGACAAAGTTCAAGAATCTATTAAAGACTCCTTCAAAGATTTTATTCCAATGGGCTCAGAGAAAGAAAGGGAGATGTTGAAAGAAAGAGAAGCAAAAAGACTCTTAAGGAAAAGAAAAGCTACAATTTCTGAAGAACAGCCATCAAAGAAGCTTAAGTTGAGGACGGAGACAGTTGATGAGATTAGGAACTATCTTAGGATTGTAGATTTTGAAAAGAGTGCACAAGATAAAGAGTCACTAGAAGGAATCTCCATGATTACAGAGCTCCAGGTTATTGATTCACCTGATGGAGAGTATCTCATTATTCACAGAGCGAATAATCATTTCAGGGCTTTTGACACTTTGTGGGAGATACTACATATCTTGGATAGACAGGATTTACATCACCTATATCGGGTTGTTCAAGACTATTATGAGCACATTCCTCCAACTGGTTTAGGTTTGATACTTCTAGGTGATCTTACAACTATTTGGGAGACTCCTGAAACAAGTGATGATGACTTCTGGAAGAACCAAGAAGATTGGGAAATCATAAGGTGGAGACTTAATGAATCTTCAGGAGTGCATACACTAGAGTTAGAGGATGGCACTATGATTCATATGCTGGCTGAGAGAAGATATCCTCTATCTAGAGAGTTGATGATAAGGATGCTGGATCATGGAATGGAAGTTGAAGATGAAAGTGAGATAGCCATTACATTGATACATCTGTTCATTTTGTGGACAACCGAAGATGGTGACAATCCTTAAACAACTGGTATGATTTATCAAAATTTTCTTTGAAAGTAATATATTTTGTTTTGATAAAAAGATTTAACTGTGAACAAGCAGTACCTTATTTAAAGTACTGCTAGTTTAAAACAAACAGTACCTTGTTGAAAGTACTGTTAGTTAAAAGGTTGTTTTTGAAATATTTTGAAGATTTGAGTGTGCAAAAAGGTTTAAGGCACAAATATTTGAAAATCAAACTGTTTTAAGGGATTGAGTGTTGGTTAACCACCACACAGCAAATGGTAATCAATTCACCATGTCTAACAAACATAAGAATTGACTAGTCCAAATCAAACAGTTTTGGTAAAGACATCTCAAATCTGTTGATGGTTGACAATTTACCAAAAATTATATGGTGATCAATACACCATGGTATTGCACTGAATTATTGACTACTCCAAAGCAAACGGCTTTTGGTAAAGAGAACTCAAATCCGTTGATAGCTTTAATAGTTTGCTCAAAACTATATGGTCCTCAACTCACCAATGTTTTATTACTGAGAGTTGACTAGTCCTGAGCAAACGGCTACAGGTAAAGACTTATCAAATCCGTTTATGGTTGTAATGACTTACCAAAAGTCATATAGTATTCAACACACTATGATTCATGTTCTGAGTGTTGAAGTGGTTTTCAGTTCACCATGGATTATTACCTTTTCTAGGTACCAAAGAACTGACTAGCCCAAGAGTAAATGGCTACTTGGTAAAGGCTCATAAAAACCATTTACGTTGCTGAGAAGACATGTTGCTGAGAAGAACAATCTGTTTGATGCTAAGACAAAGAGAAGTGTTTATGTTTATAACAAGGGGTTACATTTCAAGATACTCAAACAGATTGTGTACAAGATACTGCTCAAAGGATGAAGCTTAAAAGATTAAAGGCTAGTACTGCTTTAATGACAAGACAGACTGATGCTGAACAAAGAAGACCAACTATCAAGAAACTTGAAGTCAAGCAAGTAGAATTCAAGTTAGGGGAGGATTGTTGGGAAATACAAGTCAAAAGGTCAACGTACTGCTAAGCAAAAGGTCAAAGTACTGCTAAGTAGAAAGTCAAAGTACTGCCAGTTAAAGATCGAAGTACTGCCGTGGATAAAGGAATCTTAAAGGATTATCATTTAAACGGTTATGTTAGTAATTATCTTGTAACAGTTATTCTAGTGATTAGTATTGATTAGTGTTTATGATATACAAGGACTGTACAACTACTAGAGTTATCCTTATGTTTATAAAAGGATCTCTAGGAAGGTATTAGAGAGATAGAACAACGAACACGAATTATTAGTATTGTATTAGGGATCTGCAATTTAGGCAGATTCTAAGTACTGCCAACTAGATTCCGCATAGTTGACAGTATATCAGTGTTTCATTAAGGAATATCGATCCTACAAGTGGTTCAGAGCTTGTGTAGGAGACTCTGATCTAGAAGAAATGTTAATCATTCTGAAATCTTTTTTTCAAACCTAAAGTTGTCTGAAGCTTGAGACCTTTCCCCCACCTCGTCCCGTTATTGCACTAGAATTAATGATTCAGAAAGAAGGGTGAATATGTTTTCTTTGGTCTATGAAGATGGTCAGTACATTGCCATCACTGATTTTCATATACCCCATGTGGATATAATCACCAATGGAGGACCAAGCAACAACTGATCCTGCCATCTCGTCAGTCCAAAACTTCATTGTGCCAACGCAGGAAGAAACAATGAGGAAAGCCTTAACATATTGCTTTTCTGCCAATTCCTGATAGACCAATCTTACTTAGTTTTCATGATGCCAAATGCAAAGGACCCTATGCGACAGCCATAAAGCAAGTTTTGGTGGGAACGAAGCATCAGAGAAGATTGCAAGCATCTTTTGAAACAACAATTCGGATTTTACTATTGGATCTAGAGAAGAGCTCTAGATTCAGCATTACAAAAGGTTTCAAGCATTCTTAGTTTGCTTGAAATTATTTGATGCTAAAGTATCCCTTTTTGAAGATGCACAATTTGAGTTTCTCAGAAGTTTACTTCTGTGTCGGCATGGTCGTTGCTACAATGATTCGCGGGGACAACCTGGATTGGATAATTGGAGTTTGTGATACTACAACAACTTGAAGGTGTGGTATGAGCATGAATTGAAGGGTGTTTCAAACTAAAATCACATAATTTCGCTTTATTTGGTCACCTCTGAGTAAAGGCACGTACTTTGAAACAAAGTACTGTTTTGAACCTGACACAGTATCCCAAAAAGGATATTAAACAGTCATTGCTCAAGCAAGGTGCAAACTGCTCCTAACTGTGCTTCCTACTCAGATGAAATCATATGTTCCTTCTTTGCTCAACAAGCATCTATGCCTACAACTCATGATGATGAAGACCTGCTGCAAATTGATAAAGATGCTATGGAAGAAATTGACATTCGATGGCAGGTGGCTATGATAACTGCAAGGATAAGAAAGTTTATGAGAAAAAACTTAGTGGAAGACCCTTTGACTCAAGCCAAAGAATGGGAACACTTTTGACAACGTCAAGATGTATGTTTAATTGTCAGAAGTTGGGTCACTTTGCAAGGGAGTGCAAATTTGTAAATATCAGGAAAACATAGCAAATGGTCAACAGGAAAAGAAGATTGTGGCTATTGAAGATTCAAACTCAAAAGCCTTGGTGGCCACAAACAACAATGATGATATTGATTGGACCACGGAATTTGATGCTAAACCAATGACTTTTGCTATGATGGCACTGACTGGACTTGAAGAAGATGATTGGAGCATGGAGATGATCAGAACCTATGCACATTGGGACAAGTTGAACTTGGTGATTTTGGACTCGGAGCAACACAGCTGAAGTACACCAGTGTCTCTAGCTTTAATGGCTACAAACTCAGAGGTACCTTACTGTTCTAAATGTAGTAAATCTTATAAAAAGTTGCTTGAAAACTATCAAACTGAAAGAGATAATTTTCAAAAGGCCAGGACTGAAATTCTAGGATATCAAATGAGCTTAGAGTCATTAGAAGTCATACTTAGTGTGTGTGTGAAAAGATATTGATATGCATTGGGTGTGATAAGTATTGAAACAGATGGAATTATGACTAAAGTATGAGGATTTGAAACTAGAAGAAAAAAAAGGAATTCGATCAAGCCTTTAAGAGATGAGAGATGATATTCTAGTAAAATTGAAAAAATGATCAATGCTGCTTTTGTTCTTCAAATGAGGTCCGAAACAAACAAAAGATATTTTGTTTCTGATAAAACTTGTATATGATTTGGAGTTAAATAAAGTAGTAGTGAAGAAAATACAATTTCATCTGGGAATAAAACTCTGGTTGATCATTTGTATGAAAATTTCAAAAGAGAAATGCATACTAAAGCTGTACCTTCCACCCACAGGTAAAATTATTCACTAGGGCATGTCGCTTTTACTGAGATAGATGAACTAGCCATTAGAATTTAGGTTTGTTTAATCACGAGAAAACAAAGCTAGTCACCAGAAATTGATAGATATAATGTCAATAATTGAAGATTGGGTATTGATAGTGATGATGTATGGAGACTGGATTCTCGCAGATAATTCAAAAGAAGAAAAATGTTTTTAACTCAGAAAATAGTGAAACATCTTTTCGGAAAACCAATGGTCTAGTGAAACATCTTTGAAAAACAATTCACCAAAACAGTCAAAACCATGTTGGTCAGAGTGTAGGACAAAAAAGGACTTGGGGAACAAAGGCTTGGTAAAATTAGTTTTGTATGTTACAGTCCCTAATACCTAATCAAGGATTGTAATTACATGAGGAGACCCTTTAAACAAACCCAAACTCCATAAAACTAAGGGACACCGGGTCACAAGGGGACAAATGACCAGTGTGGAACAAATCCAAAGGGTGAACCATAGTAATTTTAAGAAACTCTAGTACCCTCACCAAAGGAGGTCTTTTATCCCATTAGCAGTATAATAAGGAAGGGTTGAAAGTACTGCAAAGACAAGTAGACCACAAAAGTAACCTTCAAAGTAGTATGCTATGTGTTTTATAAGGTACTGCTAGACAAAGTACCACACGCAGCCCCAACCATGACTCCCCACCTACCCTCCCACACTCATCCGAGACCCTATGAGGAGATTATGCCACAGGATGATAGCTTGCAGTATTTCTGGCAGAGGACAGGCACCTAAGAAGGTGACCCGTGTCGATCTTTTCTATCTTTGCAGCATGGACCGAGGGACTGCTAACGTCTCATATCCATTGGCACAATACCTGTTTAGGCATGCTGAGGCGAGGGAAGAGTGGAGCTAGGTTTTCTGGGGTCACTTCGTTGGGTGTCTTGAAGTCATTTTGGATTGGAGATTACGTGATTAGGGATTGAGAGGTTGGTCGATGGTTTACCCGTGTGTGAGCTTCATTGACTTGGTTTACATGAGCTTGGGAGGCTTAACATCTATGAGAGGATTGGTGATACATGGGCTTGGGTAGCCCCGGGACTGGAGAGGTAGCCGGATACTACGGCTAGTGCCCCTGGAGCCGCTGAGGATGCTCCTGCAGTTGATGAGTGTGCTCAGGCTGATCCAGCACCCGTGAAGGTACCTCAGCCATCACCACCTGCCCCCAGGACTATGCAGCAGAGGATATCCATGCTCGAGAGGTGATGGTAAAGAGTTGCGATCGGCCAAGCGTTGTGAGGACTGTGATGGCTGTGCTAGTTGTGAGGTAATGATGTTGCTAGCTAACATCCCGTATCTATTAGCGCAGTACCTATTTAGACATGCTGAGGGGAGGAAAAGTGGAGCTAGGTTGTCTGGGGTCACTTCATTAGGTGTCTTGCAGCTCATTTTGAATTGGTTAGTGATTAGGGATTGAGGGGTTTATTGGTGGTTACCTATGAGCTTCTATTGGTTGATTTACATGAGCTTAGGAGGCTCAACATCTGTGAGAGGATTGGTGATTTACATGATCACTCTCCGCCTCACTTTTTGATCTTATGTACATTTATATCATGATGTATTTGAAACTTGTAATCTTTTGTTATATATTATGATGTGATGATTTTGGTTTGCTTGTGTATATAGAATCAAGCCTGGCAGTAAGTTCAGCAACATAGCTCATTGATTGATTACAGGGTCAAGATTCTAAAAACCTTTGCATGAAAGAAAAAAAGTGTTGAAATGAGCAAAGAAACTGAAGCTGAATAGAAGGAAAAAGTCTAACTTAAAGACTAGCTAAAAGAAAAGTGTTTATCGGGAGACAACCCAGTTATTTTTAATTGTTTGAATTGTAATTTTAATTGTTTGATTGAGTTTGTCTTCCCAGACACTCAATATGGCGTATCGAACCTCTATGGATACGCCTAGTCAAACCTGTCTTGACGTTACCAGTCTTTAATTTTTTCATTTAATTTCTACAAAACTTGAAAACATTTGTTTTTACAGGATGCAATACGACATATCCTTGGGTTTGGGATATGGCGTATTGACTACTTGTACAGTGTGTTTAATTGTTTTCCTGCATTGTAACCATTGTATAACCAAGATAGGAATTGCACTTTTATCTTTTAAACTTTTATGCAGGACCTTGTTGTAAAGAAATTGACGATATGGTATACTTTGAATGAGATGTGTGTTGAACTCATACGAGCATTCTGACGTCTTGTCAACACACTTTTGCTCAAGTACTCAAATTGGAGAATCATCCCAAGCAACATATCAGGGGAGTTCCTCGTTCTAATTTTGTTTCCCATTTTCTTTAATTGTTTTATCTATACAAAGAGGACGTTGTATAATTTAAGTGGGGGATGGATAATTAGAAAGCCTACTTGTCCTTTCTTTTACAAATAATATGCTATATGCTTAAATTATGCCAAATTTAAAAAAAATTAGCATAA
>BQNB010196376.1:0-11293 GCA_026074375.1 Tanacetum coccineum | reverse complement strand
TACTAACAACAAAGCATTATCGTATACAACTAACGCAATAATATCTACGATATAGGCTAAGCAAAACTAGCCGCGGCGACGTATACAACTAACGCAATAATATTTACGGCATACGCTAAACAAAACTAGCCGCGGCAAAGCGCGGGTCTCAAATACTTGTTATAATCATGTATGGTCTTTATGCAGTTAACCAGGTGCCCGCAAAAAATGTGAAGCGTGCATATATGTTTTATGAATGCGTGCACATATGTTTTAGTGAATTTGACGAGAAAGCGCAGCGTGCATGTATGTTCTTGCAAGGGTACTCATATGTTCTAATGAATTTGAGAGAGAAAGTGAAACATGCACATATGTCTTTTGAAGAGTGCACGCATGTTTTTGAACAACATAGATATAGTTGGATTTATATTTCTAATGTATTTTATCTGATATCAAATTTTGTTTATGTATTTATGTTTTGGTTTGTTGTTTGTATTTGAAATGTATTTCATTTGATATCAATTTTTGTCTATATTTTGTGTTATAAAATTTTGAAGATTAAAAAATGTGCATAAGAAACATATGTGTAATTACCCATATTAAGTTAAAAATGTACACTAGAAACATAGAATTTACAATATTAAAAAAAACATATATGCACTCATTTTTTTTCTTTTGAAAACAATATATACTAAAAAAATATAAAATAAAATAAAAAAATTAATTCTGAAAATTAAAAGGTTTTTAAAAAAATGTTTTTTTAATTAAAATTTTTTAAAAAAATGTCAAAATGTGTTTTGCCTACTATACCCTTTTGAATTAAATTAAAAAAAGTAATTATACTAAATAATAAATTGGTTTAAAGTGGTTCTGTAGGTTCTGTACAAAAAATTGGTTCTGCACAGAACGGTCCCCTATATACTTTTTATGCACACTATTTTATATATACTTTTTATACACACAATATTATATATACTTTTCTGCAATGGTTCTCTTACAAAAATCGTGTATAAAACTGTGTATAAAAATGTGTACAAGAATGTGTGTATAAAAATGTTATATAAAATATGTGTGTATGAAAACGTGTTTATAAAAATGTGTGTATAAAATGTGTAGATAAAAATGTGGATAAAAACGTGTGTAAAAATTGGCAAAGTTTAGTAACTTAGGTGAACAAATTCGCAAAGTTCAATAACTTATTTGTATCAAAAGTCAAATGTCACACTGGCAATGTAACCGGGAATTAACACTAGCAACCGGTCACCGATAGTTCGATACCAAATTTAACCGGTTTTGATAGTCCAGTAACCCAAATAAACAAAAAAAAAATTAGTAACTTAGGCGAACAAAAGTTGATAGTTTGGTAACCTATCTATCTAAAAACCCTTTCACATACCATTATTGTTAACGCAATTCGGATTCCGAGGAAGAGAACAACCTACATTTTCATCAATAGACTAAGAAGCATTGATACCAGGCATCAAACACATATTGTTAATAACTGGTAGGCTACTGAAAACCTTTTGCGCAGACTGAAGTAATTGCAGAATTTTGAAAATCTAATACAATTGGAGACGTCACAACACTCTCTGGACGCCTTAAAATAGTATGTTTCTCGGGTAACAAAGGCGAAGCAGAATCTTCAATCACAGCCAAATTTTCGAAGTCCAATATAACCGGGCCTTTGCAACCAGAATATCCAAAACTGGAATTATTATCCGTACAATAACGCCCCACATAAGACCACAGGCGACCTCGGATAGCATTATCAGAATGCCCAACGTAATTGGTCGTCGAACCAAACTGTTGCTGAAAGCCTATAATGCCTGTTGACGATCCACCTGTATAAAAAAACAGCAGTTGTAATCAACAAATAAAAATACAAACACGCATTTAGAAATAAATCAATAGCCAAATTCCTCTATACCTTGCGTCGCAACACTCCCCGACTATATAAAAAAGCATTCATAAGTATGATCTTGCGAATATCGTGGCCTTTTACGCATAGTAAAATCTTCAAAGTCCACTATGACATCACCCTCAGCAGAACCCGACGTATAAGAAAACAAATTATCGGCAGGAATATACCAACCCTCATCCGCCAATCCATGTCTTAAGACATATTCTGAATTGCCATAGTTGGTATTAGAAAAACCCCACTGTTCATATAAACCCGACCTTCTAGACTGTTGTCTTTTAAATGGAGCATGAAAACTGTTAGGATTATGAAAAAGACTCGGTCACCCCGTGTATAATCTAGAATAGCATAGCTCGTTGTCTAATTGTAAACGTATGACTAGTAGTATTGGGGTCCGTAGCCTAATTAGCTCGACTTGTAAGTCCCATTACTCAAGCCTATTGGGCATAAACACTCATGTATATAAACCACTTCCTAGAAGCCATGGGAAGGGTTGGTTGTTCATTTTAACCACAAAGCTGCCATTGCATTTTTCTCTCACAAGAAATTACTTCATCATAGTTTTATCTCTCTCTAGATATTTGCCAACCCAAACATCCATGCTTGTGTAATGAAATCATGAATACTACAAATTTTTGGTATCAGAGGCCCATGGGATGATGAGCAAGATTGTGTGTCGTTTTTCCTTTAGTTTTAGTTTACGATGCAAAAGTTTGGTTTTTAGAAGTTTTATGGTCTTAATTCTTGACACTCTTTGATTCTCATGTTTGTGATGTTAAAGTTAGTGATTTTATAGTTGTTATAAACAACTAGGACCAATTTGTGCAAAAGCAACCAAGTGAAAACGTTCAAAAAGGGAGATTTTTTAGGTGTTTTTAGTGAAAAAGCTCCGTTTTTTCCGTCGTTGCGTATTTTGACCTCCTGAGACCTTCGTTCATTGCGTTTTTGGTGAAGAAAGTACATTGCATTTGTCATAATTGTATAAGTACTATTGTACTGCGTTTAGTCTATTAGAATGCGTTTTATGATATTGCGTTTTTGACCTAGAGGTTGATGCGTTTATGACCTTGAGTTGCGTTTTTTGGATGATTGCGTTTTTGACTACAGGTTGCGTTTTGAAGACTTTCGTTGCGTTTTGACTAGGGGAGACTCTGCCCAATTTTTTAATTGGTTGCGTTTTGATCAAGTCTCAAGATTTCATTGCGTTTTGATCAAGTCTCAAGATTTCATTGCGTTTTGATCAAGTCTCAAGAGTTCATTGCGTTTTGATCAAATCTCAAGATTCTTCATTGCGTTTTGACAATTCTTCACTGCGTTTTGACAAAACTTCATTGCGTTTTGATCAAATCTCAATATTCTTCATTGCCTTTTGACAAAACTTCACTGCCTTTTGACAAAACTTCACTGCTTTTTGCCTAAGTTTCATTATCAACATTAAGTTAACATTAATTCAACCAAACCAAATCACAATCAAACAACATATCACCTAATCCAACAAACAATCATCACTTTTAACATACAATCACTAATCATTGATCGATCAACTTAATCATATCACAAGTAATCACTATGGCTAATCTTTCAGAGGACATCCAATGTGCCGGTTCCGATACCCGACCACCTATGCTTGATAAGGCTGACAAATCGCGTCATGGCAACAACTATTCGATTAAATACTGTCGGGGTAGAGGATGAATGGGGGTAAACATTCTAAAGTCAATTTATGAAGGACCATTATACAGATGGGGAACCATTCGAGTAATTGTTGTTGAATGGAACCAGAAGGTTTACTCAATCTGGGGTCCTGAACGACCTGCGAGTTTATCGGATCTGTCACATTGTGATAGAAAGGATGGTATAATTCAGAATCATTTGATATTGCTCGTGCAACAAACACATACTCAGAGGTTTACCAAAAGATATCTATTCACTTATTAATCATTACACTGATGCAAAGGACATATGGGACAATGTGAAGATGTCTATTTGGAAGGATCGAATTAACAAACGGAAGACGTGAATCACACCTTGTATGAGAACTATGAACACTTTCCTTTCCTCAGAACAAAGGCAAAACCAATTCACAGACTACTATGTCCCGGTTTGCCAAGCACATTAAATGATATGGCGGAACATCAAGATGCCAATTGTCAAAAATAAAGTGAACTCAAAGTTGTGAGAGAACATGCTCCTGAATGGGGTAGATTTGTTATAGCTATAAAACTTAACAAAGGCTTGAAGGATTCAAACTTTGATCAACTATATGCTTACCTGAAGCAACACGAGGCACATGCCAACGAATTATAAGAAAATGTTGGAAAACGACCAAACACAAACCAACAGTTGATACACATGCCATTGATGCCCATGTTTTTCACCTCAACATTATCATTCTCAAGATCATCAACAAATCCCCCGACCACATAACATCAACCAATTCTGCAGACACCTCACAATCTGATTTGGACTTTTCTCCAACTGACAACCTAATCAAGAACCTAACCAACACACTTGCCTTACTTACCCAGTCATATAAAACCTTCCTTCCTCAACAAACAATCAACTTAGAACCTCATCAAACCCAAGGAATCAAGCTACTGTACAAGACGGCATGGTTTTTGTTCAGAGGTTCCGGGTCGACAGAACAGAGGCACAGGGTAATAAATGCACGGAGTGTTAGTGCATTTGGTTAATGGAGAGCAAGCAGAACAGAGTGGGGAATGCTAATCCGGGTCAACTAGGCAGGTTAAGTGCTACAACTGCAATGGGGTAGGCCACATAGCAAGGAACTGCACCAACCCAAGCGTCCACAAACCTCCGAATACTTCAAAGACAAGATGTAGTTGATGCAGAGCTCAAGAGAATGGGGTGAGTCTTGGATTAAGAGCATTATGTTTCCTCGCTGTAGACAGGACAATGCTATTGATGAAATGTGGATGAGCAACCCGGTTTCAAGACATAGCTCTCCAATGTGGATAATGAGTTTTCAAGACTGATGACTGTGATGTGCGTAAAGATGCTTGATGTTGATGAGGGCTCCTCGGCACAAACTATGTTTCATGGCTAATCTAATCATCCGCAATCCAGTTATGTAAAGAAGTGTCGGTCCTTTATGATTTCGGAACGTCTTATCTTAGGTACAGACGCATTGATCACTATAACAAGATGTTGTTTGTGGATCATCATGAAGAACACTAGATTGCATGACGATGTACAACCAAAACCACGTTGTTGACTCCATGCCGAGATTATACGATGATAGTAAAATGACTCCTTAAGCTCAATATGTAAAGGACATGTTGTGCCGGTTGTTACAAAATAAACACTAATGGTGTTCCAAGAAGCATAATGATGAGGATAGAAAAATTGATGTGCATGAATCTGATGTCCTATCTGTCTCTCATACACCCCGAAATACAGTAGCTAGTAATTTGTTAAATGTTAAACTTGGCCACATATAAGGAACAAGTGGAACTGTATGAAAGGCGGGCCAGGTTTGAATTAACTGAACGGGAACAAAAGATTATGAGCAACTAATAATATTATTTGTGACCGTAAAAATTAAGGAAGAGAATTGGAAAAAGGAACTTCATTCAGTAAAATAAGCAACTTGCCTCTACCATCCAAAAATAACAAGTTAATGGTAGAATGAAGTTACATCTTGAAAAATGGAATTTAAAATCAAAAGAAATAAAAATACCTTGAAGAATTTTTGGACTTAAAATCTTAAAAGATAAGGACGAGGAAAAACGATTCGAACAATGGCCATTCCCATCAAAACATTCCCAGAGTGTCGTACACCTAGTCTATTAATGATGAAGTGAATAAGGTAGCCATGGCTACAAGAAATACCCCCTATGTCTACATCGTGCAAGTGCAAGCTCAGCCGTGCCACTGTAGTGGTCATGTAATTGTCACACCCAATCATGCACCGGCCCGAAGTACGTGACGGGGAGGAAGACCCTAAACTTACTAAAATTCTAGAAGAAAATGCAAGATAAAATGAAGCTAATGAATTGTGGAAATAAGGTCAATATCACAGACCAATCCGCGCTAATTACTCGAAAGAGAATTTTTTTTAGCGACCTCACAATCACAGAAACAACTGACCCCCGGAACAAATATATTTGGTCTCAAGAAATTGTTTAAATATAAAGGCTGAGCTCTCAAAGAGACAAACAGCCAAAGCAAACCAGACCAATTCAAAGCTTTGACCTGTGTATACCTCCAAATACACCTGCAACGCTTTCCCCAGAGGTGCTACCAACCAAGCAGAGTGAAATTATCATTTTTACACTTAGACACCTTTTACCGAATTTGAGATACCTGTAAAAGAGAAACCTCACACCAACTGGGATCCACTGAAGGGGAAAGGGTTTTGCACAAACCAAGACCATGTTCCTCACGAGGTCATTTCCCTTTTTCAAAACTCTTCAATGAACAATTTTGAGGGCATACAAAAATGTCTCTACAAAAGAAGTTAAGGAAATAGTGATGCCTTTGATGAGTTGACGCTGAACGTGACCAACAGTATTGTTGATATGGAAACAAATAAAGAGATTGAACGAAAAAAACTTCCTTAAGTTTGAACATGATAAAATAATCGCTGATGTAGTTAATCTAAAGCAGTGTTTTATGATGCATCGAATTCCTGAGCTTTAAGGTAATCTAGATTACTGAGATGCGAAATACTCATAATGATGTCAAAGCCGTTGTCTGTAACTTGAAGCAAGCTTTTCGAATTTTACGTGAAATATCCATAAGGATAATTATAACGAACTTTTATAAACCGTTTTTCCAATCTGAGTGTAAATCACCTGAACTTAAGTTAACGTATCAAAACCTTAAAGATAGTTTTCAGAGTAAACCGTCTTCCTACATAAATAGTGATACTCCTGACTTTAACTTCCGTTTTTTGTAATCGGTCAAATGAAATCTTCACTTTCAATGAAATGACAACGTCAAACCAAAAGCTAAAAATGCAAATACTCAACTTAATGAGACGCCTAGTGAACTAGAAACCGAACACGCTTGATTATAGGGCCCATGAGGACTTTTTCAGATCTCACAATTCACTGAAAGGTTAATTGTCTTCAAGAACAAAATAAGCCTTTTTATGGCAGAAATGCAATGATTAAAGGATCAGGCACTACAAGAATTGTATGATCGATCAGGATTTACGCGTGCTACGCATACAAATAATAACTGCCTTAAAAATGGAAAATGAAGTCTTAAAGGTCCAACTACGGAATACATCTCATTGTGTCACTACTAACAAATCAGGTAAACACCAAACGTAATTGCAACCAGGAAAGTATGCTATAGATGTTGAACCTATTCCCCCTCGCAATAGGAACAATAGGGAAGTTCATCTAGTTTATCTCAGCATCTTAAGGAAAAGTGTAGATACACTTCGGCGAAATAGTGGAAGATGCCAAAGTTGAAAGACCTTTAGATAGATCCACACGCATTTGCTTGCCGTTACACTAAGCATTCTCATTCCCAGGAACTATAGATAATATAGTGTTTGGCACCTATCCAAATGTCTTCATCAACAAGAAATAAGAACATGCACAACGCCCCCTAGGAAAAAGCAAGTTACTTTGAGGACCAAATTGCAACATCAAGTAGTAATAACACACAAACTGTAGAGCCAATGCACACTCAGAAGTATAATGTCCCTGTGCCTCCTTCTACAGGAGTAAACAGTTGCACTGATGCTAGCGGATCTCGCCTAGGATCATTCTCAAGAAACATAGGATCCCGCCAGCTAAAAGTGACAGCTTGAAGAAAGTAGAAGACCACCCTAGGACAATTAGATCTAGTCTTAAAACCACGAATCGTGTTGATTCTAGTATTAGCTCTAAGCGTACTGTAATTAATTCGAATTCTCATTCTGTGTGCCAAACATGGACAAATGTTAGATTTCGGCTACTCGTGATATGTGTGTGGTTACTTATTTGCAATATGTGAATGCATCCCCCAATGTTAAAAATGTTGTGCGTCATGTCAAACAAATTTAGAAACCAACTAGCAAAACACTTAACAATGTTGGTTATCAATGGAGACCCACAGGAAGAACATTCACCCTAAAGTAATTCAGTGCCCTTTAAACTAGTTCACTAAACTTACAGAATGACACCATTAGCTTTGCTAACCAATCGGAACCCAAACCAATCATTGGGTATTCCATTTTCGCAAACTCCCAGCTCTCGTTTGTTTTCAAATGCAGGTCATAAACAAAATCGTCCTTTGGTATTTGAACCAGGCTGTTCAAAAAACATATTACGGGGGATTCATCAAGGCTCATGATTTTCGTGAAAGAGTTTATCGGGACAGTAATTCGGGAATGACCACTTTGTGCTATTATAGTTATGTATATGTCGTTGGTAAATAGTGTTTTAATCGGCTAGGGTATACTACGTGGAAGCTAGGAGGGCATAATTGTGTTTTTCTCTGTCGGATCATTTTTGTGATTTGGACTTTAGAGAAGTTTGCCTCAAGAAAAGCATCTGTTATGTTCGAGATACGGATGGTGTTGAATTGATTAAAGGTTCTCGTGGTTCAAACTTATACACTATCTCTGTTGAAGATATGATGAAGTCCTCTCCAATTTGCTTGGGGGCCCCTATCCAAAGCCTCTAAAGCATAAATCATGGTTATGGCATCGGCGTTTAAATCACTTGAACTTCGGTACCATCAATGATCTTGCAAGAAAAGACCTTGTCAGAGGATTACCTAGATTGAAGTTTGAAAAAGATCATCTTTGTTCTGCATGTCAATTAGGAAAGAGCAAAAAGCATACCCACACACCCAAAACTGAAAACACCAATTTGGAAGTTCTAAACACCCTTCATATGGATTTATGTGGACCGATGCGTGTGCAAACTATTAATGGGAAGAAATACATCTTGGTAATCATCGATGATTACTCTCGGTTTACGTGGGTCAAGTTTTTGAGATCAAAGGATGAAACACCAACGGAACTGAATTTGTCAACAAGACTCTGTATGAGTACTATGAAAGCGTTGGAATCTTTCACCAAAAGACAGTGCCAAGGACTCCACAGCAGAACGGCGTTGTCGAAAGATGGAACCGAACTCTTGTCGAGGCAGCTCGGACAATGCTAATCTTCTCAAAGGCACCGATGTTTCTTTGGTCTGAAGCGGTGTCTACTGCCTTTACAACAACACCCAAACCCGTTCCCTTATTCAGCACAAAACTTGCACTTCACGACAAAAACCCCCATATGAGGTTAGTTACACAATAAGAAGCCGATTTCACATTTTTCGATCAATGGTGCTCTTTGTTACCTACAAATGACAGCGAGAATCTTTGAAAACTACAACCAAGGGCTGATATTGGAATTTTCATTGGATATGCACCGAGCAGAAAAGGTTACAGAATCTACAACAGCGAACCCGACCATCATGGAAGACTATTACGTTGATATCAATTCGATGAGCTGACTAATGCAAATGGCTCCTAGTCCAATACCATTCCAGGACCCGCTCACTAACCTGTTGACCATCCTACCCATCAGTTCAGGGCTCGACCCAATCTGCTCCTGTTTATACCATATGTAACCCGAACCCACAAATAAAGAAATGGGGATGTTAATTCCAACCTATGTTATGATGAAATATTTTTATCCACCGGGTAACCGTCAGGATCCTCTTCCTAATGTAGTACAAGACCCAGTCATTCCTACAGGTCCCTTTAGTGTCTATGCTATTTGATCTTCGACGCACCCCGGAAGTCATACATCATCACCATTGATACATCATTCCCGCATCGGTGCATCATGGTAGAAGCAGGTGGCATTAAACAGAAGTTAATCCGTTTGCTGCAGCTGATCATGAACCATTTGTTAATGTGTTCGCCCCAGATCCAACCACTGAAGCTTCATCATCCGGGGAAATCATGATGGGGGGGCTCAAACTCAACCAATCACTCACCTTGCAAAAAAATAGATCATGAACAACTCTGAAATGGACTGACTGCTCAATCCTCTTGAATATCGATATTGGAATCCTCTTAGACCTATCCACTCGAAATAGCTTGCTACGGATGCTTTGTGTGCTCTACAAGTTCCGTACTGTCCAAGAGTCGAACCGAAAAACTTCTAATCTGCAGCGTACTGAAGGATTGCTGGTTTCAAGCCATGCAAGATGAAATCCATGAATTTGATCGACTGGACGTATGGGAATTAGTACCACCTCCAGACAGTGCCATGATTATTGCTCTCAAGTGGATTTATAAGGTAAAGCTTGATGAGTATGGTGATGGTGTTGAAAAACAACGCACTTCTTATATCAAAAGGATTTTCGTCAAAGGAAGGTCTAGAATTTTAGAAGAACCTTCGCCCCGGTTTGCTCGTGCTTGAAGCAATCAGGATATCATTGACAATGCCGCCAAAGCAAAAACTGACAGTTTAACAATGGATGTGATAACTGCATTCCTAAATGGCTAGCTCAAAGAAGAAGTCTATGTCACCAACCCAGAAGGCTTTGTTGACCCAGAACGTCCACAACATGTCTACCGTCTGAAGAAAGCACTTTACGGGATTAGAAACAGCTCCCCGGGCCCTGGTATGCACTTGTCAAAGTTTCTTCTAGGCACAAGGAATTCTCCAAGGGTTCCGTCGATCCAACCGTTGTTCATTCGGAAAACAAGGCAAACACACTCATCATGTTCAAAATATATGTTGAAGATAAAACATATTTTGCCCTCGACTGACCCCAAAGATTTTGACCGTTTTTTCTAATAAATGAGTTCTAAATTTCAATCAAATAATGTCGATGATGGGTCCAAATATCATATTTCTTTAGGCCTTACAAATTTCTCCAAATCCACAGGCATTATCTTAATCAGTACTAAATATGCAAAATGAGATTTTAAAGAACTTTGATCTTTATAAAGATGACCCGGTTTGACACTCTTATGGTGGAGCGAACAAAACTGGAATGAAGAACCACTCAGGGTCCCCTGTTGACCAGACCAAATAACGAAGCATATTGGGTCCCTTATGTACCCTCACAGCCCGTAGACCTGACCAAGTATTAGTTGTGTGCATGGTGAGCTAGATATCCAACTAGCCACACTAAAAAGCACATTAAGGCAGTTAAACGGGTCTTTCGGTATCTCCAAGGAACCATCAATATGGGTCTTTGGTATCTGAAAGACACCGCCATGGCACTAACAGCATACGCAGATACAGATCATGCAGGTTGTCAGGACACTTGCAGAAGTACATCTGGCAGTGCTTAGTCCATGTGTGATAAGTTAGTCAGCTGGTCATCAAAGAATCAAACCAGCAGGTCTAAACACATCGACATCCGACATCATTTCATCAGAGAACAAGTGGAAAAAGGAGTGGTTGAGTTGTATTTCGTG
>BQNB010196374.1:0-11293 GCA_026074375.1 Tanacetum coccineum | reverse complement strand
TTCACAAAAATAGCATTTGTAAATGGTCTCAAATACAATTTAGTTAGCATCAGTCAACTATGTGATGCTAAATATATTATTTAGTTTGATGAGAAAAGAGGAACAATCTTCAACTCTAATAAAGAAATTGTTATGATTTCTCCAAGAGTAAGAGATGTATATGTTCTGGACATGAGATATTCTACACAAGAATCTTGTTTCTTTACCAACGCCACAATCAACCAACTGGCAAAAAAAAACTTGTTATTTGTTTTCCCTCACTTGTGTACTCAAAGGACAAACCATGTTCATAATGTGAAAAGGGAAAGCATCATAGAGCCAGCTTCAAAACAATATAGACATCTTCTATTAAGAAACATCTTCATCTTCTTCACATGGATTTATTTGGACCTGTAACTCCTAGGTCCATTAACCATGAAAAGTATACCCTTGTCATTGTTAATGAGTACTCTAGGTACACCTGGGTATACTTCTTAAAGAAGACAAGTCAAGCACCTGAAACCATCATGTCCTTCATCAAAAGAGTTGAAAATTAAAATGACATCAAAGGGATTTCTCAAAACTTCTCTTCTCCTTACACACCTGAACAAAATGGTGTTGCTGAGAGGAAAAATAGAACCCTTATAGAAGCTGCAAGGACAATGCTTTCAGGATCTGTCTTTTCTAAACAATATTGGACTGAAGCCGTAGCCACTGCATGCTACACTCAAAATAGATCCACCATTATGAAAAGACATCTCAAAACTCCTTATGAAATGTTTTGTAAGAGAATCCCAAACATCAGTTTTCTTCATGTCTTTGGATGTCTAGTTTACATCCACAATCATAAAGATCATTTAGGAAAATTTGATGAAAAAGCTGATGATGGTTATCATCTTGGATACTCACTTGTCTCTAAGGCCTTCAGAGTCTTTAACACTAGAAGACAACAAACTGAAGAAACCTATTACATCAAATTTGATGAAAGCCTTGAGGCTATCAAATTATCGAAACCTTCAGTTGACAACATCAACATTGCTGAATCAGAAAGATATCCACCTGATGAATATCTTCATCCTTATGAACCTTCTCAAAGGTATCAAACAAACATCAATGATGTGTCCTTCATAGAACCCTATGAATATCATGAACCAGTTGTTCTTACAACTAAAGTTTCATCTGACCAAAATGGTCAAACTGATCAAATTAATCACAATGATCAAAATGATCAGTCTGTTCAAAATGATGAAATCTTAAATGATGATCATTCTGAACATTCCAATCACACCAATGATGAACAAATCATTGATAATCTCCCAAACACTAAAGAGAATCAGATTTCTGAACACTTATCCTATCCAGATGTAGAGGATACTTTAGTACAAGATACAATTCCAATCCCACCTTATTGTTGTTAAGAGAATTTTTAGGTACCTAAAAGGTACTCCTAGTCTTGGTCTATGGTATTCAAAATGTTCAGGTTTTAACCTAAAAGGATACTCAGACTCTGACTATGCTGGATGCAACATAGACAAGAAAAGCACCTCAGGTGCTTGTCAGTTGCTAGAAGGCAAACTTGTGTGCTGGAGTGTTAAAAAGCAGCAATCTGTAGCTATGTCCTTAGCCAAAGCTGAATATGTAGCTGCTACTAGATGTTGTGCCAACATACTATGGATGAAAAGTCAACTCACTAACTATGACATCATATATGAAAAGGTACCCATATTTTGTAATAACACTATTGCTATTGCTATCTCAAACAATCCAGTTCTGCACTCAAGAACAAAGCATATTGATATCAGATTTCACTTTATCCGAGATCATGTTCTCAAAGGAGACATTGAATTACATTTCATTCCCACTCAATATCAACTTGCTGATATCTTCACCAAACCTTTAGATGAGCCAACTTTCAAAAGATTGATCGTTAAACTAGGTATGCTGAATATTAATTCAAAACCTAAAGCTTCAGCACTGCTTAAAGAAAACTGAAGCTTCAGCTCTTTCATCTAGAACTGAACACACTTTCATGTAAAATTTCAGTTCAGTTTTTGCATACAACCTTTAACTTGCTTAAGTAAAGTAACTAAGCAATCACATATGTCTCATTCATGGATTTGTATGATCATGTGTGGTTTTGTCACCTTCGTTGGAGCATAGATATTGGTTAAGTCAAGAATTGAACAAACCTAATGTATTTTCTTTGGTTCAGTTTTGATAAATAATTTTATCTAAATCTTCAGCTATCTCTCGAGTGAAGTAACTGAGCAATCATGTATGTCTCATTCATGATTGATTTTTTAATAATCACACCTTCAAAACCCACACCACTCAAAATGTCAGAATCATCATCACAAAAGACCTCATCACCTGAAATCACTCCTAAAGAAGAACCTGTCACTCTTGACAAACTTGAAAACCTAAACCCTTTCTTACCTGCAAGTCAGGTTGATTTCACCTTTAATGAGATCACTTTTACCACCAACAATGAAGTTGCACTCCTATATCCCTCACATCCTAACCAAGATTACTTTGAGGCTGTATCAGACTTTATTTCCAAATGCTGTCTAAAGGAAGCATTCACAAGAGCCCCAAATCAATACAAAGAGTACCTAAGTGAAGTCTAGTATACAACAAAGACCTTAGATGACTCTAAGGTTTGGATATCCTTTCCTATAGGAGGAGTTAGAGGAGACATAGGTATCACCACCTTTAGGAATGCTCTTAGGGCACAATACCTACCTTACTTAAGTATGTATGTTCCCCCACCCTCTATAACAACAATGAGACCATGGTCTGCAACAATAGGGTATAGGGGAGAGATTGGGGCAAAAGGAACTCTCAAAAAGAGTTTCCTTCCTCCTAGGTGGAGGTTGCTGATGACTTAAATAATGCAGTGTTTAGGGGTAAAACAGGTGCCTTAGATTAAATATAAAATAAGGATGCCACTATCTTGTACTGTCTGGCCAATGGAGTACAGGTGGATTATGCAAAGATAATATGGGAGGATCTAATTCATAAGCTGAACAAGAAAAGTAGGGAAAAGATTGTTCCCTATCCTAGGTTTCTATCTCTTCTACTAAAACATATGATGCCTGAATATGAAAATGAAGAGCTCACCATAAACCCCACTCAGGTCTTCAGTGTTCACAACTTGACACTAAAGCCAAACCAACCTGAAGAACATCCTTTCACTGACCACATGAAGGCCATCTGCAACCTAGATGTGCCTGTGGACTCCGAAGCTCCAAAACCTTCCTCACAAACTGAGGAGGTTCCCCAAGGCAAAAATCCTGGAGCTAAAAGTGGACTCAAAAGAAAACGATCTTCAAAACACATATCTGAGTCCACCACTGAGGCATTTAAATCCTAAACTGGCCAATCAAAAAAGGAAACTAAGTCCAGTTCGGCCAAGGACAAAAGCCCAAGCCATCCTTCACCTCCCACACCAGTGGTTGGTGAAATGCATAAAGAGGCACAACAAGCAACTGGTGGCCCAAAATCTTTAGGGGCCACTAGTAAAGAAGGAGCCCACCCTCAGCTCAGTAGTGGTATATCTGCATTTATTATTATTGAACGTATTTATTCAGCTTCTTTCATTTGCACTCTGAGTCTGCATCCGGACATGATGCTTCAATAGATTTCACAGCTGAAGCTGATCTTGGTATATTTGCTCCTAAGGATTCCATATCTTAAAAACAAGGTATGGATGAAAGAACCAAAAACTACTCATTTAATCACATATATGCAGGGTCTAATCTAAGTGTTCTTGTAGATAAAACCAAATTTGCTAGAGATGGGTTAGCCCACACTAATTCAGGTAAAAATGAGGAAACCAGAGCTGATGACATCTCACTTAAAGTAAAGCTGTAGGATTTATCATATCTCTTGAAAGACACAAGATCTACCTTCTTTACTCCTGAATCCCCTACTAGATGAGCCAATCATTGTTTCAGATGAGAGTGAAGAGGAAGAGGAAGTTGCAAAAGATAAAGACACTGAAGCCACTTCTCGTGATGTACCAAAAGACACTTCAGTCCCACCTCCTCTGTCTCTAAAATCAGCTCAAATTCAAGAGTTAATGGCTCAGATTCACTTACTTCAGTCTTAGAAGGAAGAGTTGGAACAAGCAAAAGCAAAAGCTAAAGCAGAAGTTGCCTCAATGAAAGCTAAGCCCTCATATCCAGACATCAACCAGCTTACTGAAATTCTGGTAACTTCCTTGAAACCTGAACTATCCAAACTCTTAGCCTCACATGACTTTGCTAGTTGCTTACCAACTGAACTGAAAGAGCTCCCCTCAAAAATCACTGGATTATCTGGAGAGATTAAAGAGATAAAGAAGCATCTTAGAGGCATAGAAATAGAGCTGCCTAGGGATCTAAAAGAGATTCCAACAAAACTAGAGACATTCACTTCTACTATCTCTAGTCTTTCATCCCATGTAGCTGAAATGAAGAACATACAATGGGAACTTCCAACTGAGTTTCTTAATTTTCCAAGTCAAGTTTCTTCAGTTTAAGAAAAGCTCACGACTTTAGATTCTCTTCCAAGTCTTTTGCACAAGGTTACTGATACCTTGAACAGGTTTGCCACCATGGTGGAAAATGCATCAGGCGCTACAAGCATGAATGTTCCTTCAACAGGCAAATCAACTGCTTCACCTGCTGAGGGGGAGAAGAACACCAAAGATGTTGAAACAAACCTGTAAAAACAATAAATTGATCTTTTGGGAATTGAGGTGGTAAAACAATACCACAGCAAGAAGTTACTCTTTGATAAATATTATGACAAGATGCTAAAAAGAAGAAAAAGCTCAAAGATCATAAACTATGATGTTCTCACACAAAAGGGCCCTATCTCACTGAAAGTATATAGGGAAGATGGGTTAAGTGAAGTCACTGAAAATCTTAAAGTCAGTGACTTACATCTGGCTGAATAGAGAGATGTGGTACAAGCTTGTCCTGATAGAAGAGAAAAAGGATGAAAAAATTGGAATTTTTTAACTATTTTTGAATTTTTTATGAATTTTTAAAGAAAAATGAATTAACAAAAATAAACTTTTTCTAAAAATTAAAACTAAAATTTTACTTTTATTTTTCAAAATTACGAGATTTAAAAAGAAAATTATTGCAAAAAGAATTTTAATTTTTCAACTATTTTTCTATTTTTTATGATTTTTCTAAGAGAAAGAAATTAACTAAAATCTATTTAAATTCCTAGAAAATACAAATTAAACTAGAAAAATAAGGAAAAATGTTTTTTAACAACTACAAAGGTGCAGAAATTAAGTGGAACAAAAAGCCCTAATTTTTATAAACTAATTGTACCCTAATTTTATCAATTAAAAATCTAACCCTAATTTTATTTAACTAATATTAAAAATATAAAACCTATTTTATTTAATCTAAAAAGACAAGGTAGAAAGTGTAATAAAGGAAAACAAAGGGTAGGCGGGGTAAATGCTAGAAATTTACACTGCAGTGAAAACGGGTGCCCCTTAACTATCAAGAAAGTACCATTTAAACCCTACGATCTAGCTTATTTTTTGCTTATTGAAAAATTGAGATTCAGCAAAAATTCAAAACTACAAACTTATAAAGGAGCTTATTCTCTACAACTTTAACAAAGACACTTTCTACTTTTAACAACTCAATAAGCTAGAAAATTGAGCTTTTCAAATCTGTACAGAACAATGGTTTAACATTCTTTTTTTAGACAATGGCTTATATCTAGCTTATTTCTTGATGAAAATGAAAACACAATTACTTTATGTAGATTAGGATATGTACTAGAGATTTCTAAAAAAATAAGCTAAGCTCTAACAAAAATAACAAGAAAATTGAACTTAAAAAGTGCAAGTTTTAGCTTAAATTGAGATTAAGCTTTTTCTTATAAGCTAAACAGCTTATTTCTAATCCTAAAAAGCTAAAATTTTGGAAATAAGCTATGCTAGGAATATAAAACTAACCTAGATAAAAGCTTTTAACTATTACAACTAGGAATAAGAAATTAATAAGAAAATAAGCTAGAAATCTATAGGACTGCTATACTACTTTTGTAATGAAAAATAAGCTAGTCTAGAAGCTTGAAAATGAGAATTAAGTGGTGATTTATAAGGAACTAATGGAATACTTCTTAAATGCTTAAATCTAAGGTCTAAATCCTAATCTTATAAGCTAAGAAGACAGCTTAAAAATAACAAGCAACAACAGTACTAACTGAATTAGTACTGTTGTTTGCTGATGCAATTGACCAAACTCTAAAGTGCAGGTTAAATCTCTTACCTAAGATCTCTCATTCTAGCTCACTTCTTGTATCTAAGACTACTATCACCTAAATTGAACACTAAAAGGCTTAAAATCTCTGAAATCTAAGACACTAATCACTTAAATTGCCCTGGTGCTGGCACAAACTCATTGAGCTCAAAACTTTGTAATTCAACTTACTAATTTTCAAAACCTGTTCAGCACTTGATAACTTTGATAAACTCAACTTAATAAAAGGATTTGACAGAATGATGTTGACTTTAAAAGTCAAAAACAGCTAAAACCAAACACTCCTTAAAACTAGCTGTCTAAACTAAATTGTACTTAAAACCTATTTAAAAACTAATTCAGCTAAAACCTTTTAGCTACTCAACCTAGAACTAACCTAATTAAGCTAGTTGAACAGTAAAAATCCTAGCTTATTAGGAAGAATAAGCTAGTTTCTCTCCTAGCTTATTACACTAACAATGACAGTTTTAAAAGAAACTACTAATTAAGGTATTCTAACTATAAAAACTTTAAAGCAAATGCATATCTAAACAAACTAAACAAAATTGAACATGATTTAGTTCACACAAAGTCAAGAATAAGCTAGTTTATTAAGCTCAAATTCTACTTATGAAATTAAGAAAATAAAACCTGAAATTGTGTTGTCTCAGAACCAAGCCACTCTTGTTGAGTGAGTGGCTTAAATCATGAACCTAATGGCTCCTTAGCCTCTAAACCAATGAGCTTAAAGCTCAATAAGCTATATTAGCTTATTACTCCTTTTAGCTTCCAAATAAAATCAAATGAACACTTATGAACTCAAATAGACTAAAAACAGTTTTAAAAAGCTTCTAGTGTCATTAAAACACTTTTAAAACAGAAGAAGATAAAATAAGCTAATTTGAGCTTATTTGACCAACAGTTGACTTTATTTGACTTTTTTTTAAAAACTTTGACTTGTGTAAGTAGAATGAGAAAAACTTACAAGAGCAACTAGAAAGGGTTTTAGAACAGTATTGAAATAAAATGAGAGCTTAAACTGAAATTAAACTTGATATTAAAGAAAACAACGATTACAAGAATTCTAAAGAAAATTACAACTGAAAATTAAAACAGCTAACTAACTCCTAGATAGCCAACATGGCTTTACATAAGACCTATTTATACTACAAGATAGAAAATTCTAGGTCTTTGCTTGTTGGAGTTTTCTCGCTCTGAGGACAGAAATGCTCTTGTGTTTCTTGTGTGAGTGTAAACATCAAAAGTAATCCTAAAGCATCCAAGTTCATACCTTGTCTTCAATTTAATTAATCACAAATCAGCATTGGATTTGCAAGAACAATGTGGGATTGCCAAATGGGATTTAGGGGTTTAGTGGAGGTGAGGGTGAGGTTTAATCTCTTGGGTAATTTGTGGGATTGAGTGTTTTGGGAAGAGGTTTATGGAAAGTCAAACCAAAAATGAAAGGTTAGTCTGGGTTATAGGAATTGGGCGAGAAAACTTGGGGAAGATAAACAGTAGTTTAAAAACGCTTGGGGGGAAAGTTTGGGTAAATGGCAACATAAGTCCCTCATGGTGTTAAGCCTTGTCGCATTCATCGTCCTTGTTGTTAAAACCTTTTGGGGACTTGGCAATTTCAGTCCCCAAAGGTTATTTGACTAAATTACACCACACGTCCCTTGGTGGTATCTAAGTCCTTAGGACTTGACAGCTTTTGGGTCTTGATGTATAACTTTTGCATATTGCATTTTGGCCCTTCTCTCTTTTCCTCTTAATTTCTCTATAAATAACAAGTTTAGATTTACAAGTTTAGTCCCTAAACTTATATTTCCTTGACTTTTTGGCTATCGGGTTGACTGTGGTTTGACTTTTTCAGGCATGGCGTTGGACTTTGACTTGTCTTTTCCTGCTTTTCCATACCGTGACCGGTTTGTCGTTTTGGCTTTCATTTCGTCCTTTTCTTAGTATCGCGTTCCTGCAACAATACAATTAAAAAACAAGCGTATATTGGCATTTTAAGTCCAGTTTTTGGTTATTATAGCTCGTTTTTAAAGTAAAAGGGTATGTGAATTACACACATACCAACAGGTTTGCCACCATGGTGGAAAATGCATCAGGAGCTACAAGCATGAATGTTCCTTTAGCAGGAAAAGCAACTGCTTCACCTGCTGAGGGGGAGAAGAACACCAAAGATGCTGAAGCAAACATGCAAAAACAATTAATTGATCTTTTGGGCATTGAGGTGGTAGAACAATACCACAACAAGAAGTTACTCTTTGATAAATACTGGGTATAAACTTGGATATTCCTCTAAGCAAACAGGACCCTCTTGACAAACTAAATAATCTCGCAAACAAGAAGAGAAAACATGCTGATGACATCCATGACTACTTCAAAGCAAACAAAAGGTTGAAGTCATCAGTTTAGTATAAAGATTATTTGCCTGGTATTGTGCTTAATGAACTTGTCCTAGGTATGATTTTGTTTAACTCATATCACAGACAGGATTTTGTTACCATTGAATACTTTAGAGATTTCTCAAACACCATGTTATATACTATACAATAAATTTTCTTTAGACTTCACCAAGGTCCTGGGCTTGATGATGATGCCAGGACCTTCAGTTCTCTTCTGCTTGCTGAAATTGATAACCTGAATCCACTCAAGCAGATGAGTGTCATTGAGCAGCTGAGGCAGTAGAATGTAATCTTTTGTAATAACTTTATCTTTTGTATTGTATTGTAATGAAAGTTAGAATAAAAGGTTATCAGTTTATGTTGTTCAATTCATATCAATTATGTAAGAAGAAGTTGTTTTGCTCACTTACAATTGATTTTAACTTAGGATATTTGTATATTCAAATAGGGGAGATTGTTGGGTTCAGTTCCTGAGCGCTTCAGTTTTTTAGTAGATTTAAACATAAAATCCCCTAAGTGTTTCTCAAGCTAAAGTCTTTCAGCTTGAGTCACTGAAGCTTCTTCATCGACAACTCTTTAGGTCCTTAAAAGATTGGGAAGTATCTTCACTTCAGTATATGCAGCGGTACAAAAACTGAAGAAGGACTCTTGGAAAGAGCTTCAGTTCAGCTTGGTTGACAATTCCAAGCTGAACGTTGTCTATCTCCTTAACAGAAGTTGAAACGTGTTGTTTCACACAGATTTTTACAAGGAGGGAAAAAGATTGTTTTATGTCAAAAGGAATAAAGAAATCTTCTTAGGAAATGTTACTTCTAAAGTTGGTATAGAAGTACATCAACTTTCCTTAAAGGACTGTACCTGGTACTATAAAGCATGTGTGCATTAAATGGTAGCTCAACCACCCATTTAATGCTTGACATGTGTATTAGGTTAACTTGTAAACCCTAATCCTTTTGCCTATAAAAGGAAAGAGATTCCCATAGTAAATGTTATCTCTTTCAATTAATGTGATACACATTGAAGAGTTCATTTATCTCTCAAACAAACTGAACTATACTACTGAAGCTGAAGCTTCATTTTAGTCATAAGTAGTTTATTTTCTTACTCTCTTAGCTTTGGTTAGATTTTATGTTCGAAGGCGATAACACCCTAATTGTTATTCAACCACCTTGCTATTCCGCAAGCAAGGTTTGTCATAGATTCTTTATTTGATTCTAATAAAAGTCTATACGTTGAAAAGTACTTATGTGTGTTTTAAACTTGTTCTTTATATTGTTCATATATATTTGTTTAAAACTCACTTCGTTGTCATGGAATGTGATTAGTCTAATTTAATAAACTTTATATCACATTCCTAGGGACCAACATAATGTTTATCTTTAAACACCCCAAACATGAAAAGCATAGATAATGCTTAACAAAGAAACCTTTAGGATTTAGGAATTTCTCAATACAACCCTTAGTCTATTCAAATCCATATCATCATCTTGGTTAGATGACGATACCATAAGGAACATGTCGATCAAAATACGTTAACACTGCTTATCCAAATGACATCTTGGAAGATGTCATTCTCATAATAATAGTATGTCAATCAATAAACGAATTTTGTTCTTGTTTATTAAAGTCGGTATTATACCGAAGGGTGTTGGTCAAGTCTTAGTCCTTAAGCATGTGTCCGTCGAACCTTATCATTGGTTCCCAAACATTCTCATGTCTTAATTAAGTATACGTCGTGTGTCTAGGTTTTAATTTTTCTTTTAAAATGTTATAGTTTAGAGTGCATATATCTAAGCCATGCATGTCTTGCTCCCCGTTAGTGTATTGCTATATATATAGCTATCACGTTATTATATATATGTGCACTTTTCTACTAATTCTTTTTTCTTTTGTAGCACACTTTTGTAGCTTGATTCCTTGGTGTCCCAAACAAGGGGGAGCATACACCGAGGGGGAGTTGCAATTGTTATGACATCTACACATTTCTTGATATGTGTATTCTATCCCTATAATATTGCTCTTATATGTATATATATATATATATATGTATATATGTATATATATATGTATATATGTATATATATGTATGTATATGTCGAAAAATCTAACCCTTCATGTAGGTTAAGAGTTTGTAACATATCTGATCCATGGATCCGCTAACGTCAATATACTATGTGATGCAAGAATCATAGGAGTGCAATGAGTTAGGGGTGCTCGAATGTCAAAGTAGATATATTGGGATGATTTTACAGGGTTTATAGGAGCAAGACTTCACTGGTAATGATGCAAGCTCGCCTCTTTGTTTCAAGGATTAAAGTGCAGTAAAAGTCTCACCTAAGTGTCCACCTTTTTTGCTTCGACAAAAGGGGGAGAAGAAGTGTAAACAAGTAACTTATAGATTTTACTATGAGTTATAGTTTACATATTTTGTCATCATCAAAAAGGGGGAGATTGTTGGTAGAAATATTACGATATTTAATCTATACATTCTCTTCATGTTTTGGTAGGGCGAAGAGGAGCTTCGTGACCGAACCACTATAAATCTTCGTGTCCGGTTTTCATTTTCTTTTACCTTTCGCTTTACATTTTTATTTACTTTATCGCCTTACATTTATATTTGCATCATATCTATATGTGTGT
>BQNB010196373.1:0-11293 GCA_026074375.1 Tanacetum coccineum | reverse complement strand
TCAATAAGATCTTAGGATATCGGATTCCCATATATAAGCATGCTAAGGATTGAAACTCGAATGAATGATGGACAAAACCACGAGCACGAGAGTCTTCATAATCCGAGCAATCTTGGACATAAAACACAAGCCACGAAACACAAGAAAGGAAGAAGCGAGCCTCCTCACGTCACACTTATTAGAAAATAGAAAAAAAGATAGAAACACGGGTTGCCTCCCGAGAAGCGCTTGTTTTTGTGCGAATCTCTAGCTTGACTCTCCCCGAATTCCTTTATTCTTGGGCAAAAATAGAAGAACGGAAAAATCTTTATCAGGCCTTTATTCAAAATATTTGGATGAACATTAATGATCTTGAAAGTTTCATAGGTCCGATGAGATAATCCAAGAATGGAAGAATGAACTCTTTTTGAAATGAGTATCCCGGGATTGAAAACTTTGTCTTCATTTTCGGATGAAAATGATAACAAAGTCTCAATCACAATTAACTCCAAGAAGAACAGGAGTTCACGATCAGAAGAGATAAGTAGAAAATTACATTCCTTAAGAATTAAATCCTTTAAAAATCTGAGTTCCACCCAAGATATTTATGCCTGGGTTGAATACCTTGTCCTTATTTCCGAATGGAGATGATAACAAAGTAGAAACCTCAATTGACTCAAATGACTCCTCAGGAAGGGTCGAGTCACTTGTGAGTAACTGAGGAGGTAAAACATTCGATTCAGGAGATTCAATTTCATCAATTAAAAACTGTATTTTAGAGTCCTTGATTTTATCTTTTTCAGAATCAATGTCCTTATAAGAGTCACCATAAAAAAAACTTTTTCCATTCATCATTATCAGATTTAAGGTCAAAAAGATCATCATCTTCATCATCGTCATCTCCCGGTGGAGGTGAGTAAACGAGAGCAGGTTCGTCGGTGAACCTCTCAAGAATGGGATCAATAATCTCAATATCAGATTTAGGTTAAGACTCAGTCGATGGATCTCGGTTTAGCAAATATTCAATTTTTCTAAGATCAGCTTCAGGATCAAAATTATCATCCTTATTTCTCAGTGGAAATGGATCAAGAAGAGCGAGTACATCGGCGAACTCCTCATGATAAAAATCACTCCTATTGGCAGGAGGAAATGGATCAATCAAAAGATCAAAGATAAACGAATCATATTCAGGAAGAGAAAAATCAGAATGAGTAGTGGTACTGCCATTATTCTTTTCTTCAATATGATCGTCATCAAAATAAAATGCATCATAATCCGAAAGAGAATAATCAGAATGAGGAGTGGTACTGCCACTCGAGGGATGATTTGATTTCTTTAATTTTAACACTTCGGGGAAACGATCCTCGCATGTGATGTCAATAAAATTAATCATGTTAATTTCTTCATTGCCATGCGTATGAGGATGTTTCAAAGAGTTATCAACATGAAAGATCAATTTTTCATCTCCATATCTGAGAATAAGTTCTTCTCCGTGCACATCGATTAATGCTCGTTCCGTTCTTAAGAAAGGCCTTCAGAGATGAGGGGAACCCGAGGATTGACATCATAATCAATGACTACAAAGTCAGCCAGAAAATGAAACTTTCCTACTTTCACAAAGACATCTTCGGCAACACCAACCGGATAAGCAACCGATCAGTTTGCGATCTCGAGAGTCATGCGAGTCAGAGTAAGTTCCAGGAGCGAAAGCTTCGTCTATACGGAAAGAGGCATTAAGTTGATGCTAGCGCCAAGATCGGCCAAGGCTAAGCACTCAACTAGCTCCGGAAAATCACAAGGAATAAGAAATTTGCTGGGGTCTCCAAGTTTTTTGGGCAACTTTTTTAGGAGCACCGCCGAACAATTCTCATTTAATAGAGTATTTGCCAATTCGAATAACTTTTCCTTATTACTAAGGAGACTCTTAAACGTAGAAGCGAACTTAGGTGTGTGAAGAAGAGCATCAGCAAAGCTAAGTTCAAAATGTAATCTTTGAAAGATTTGAAGGGACTTCAACATTTGATTATTAGCTTTCTCTCGGAGCTTTTGGTCATTAAGCCTTGAAGGATAAGGTATCGAAGGTTTAAGATTAGTCTTTGGAGCAACATCGGGCTCTAGAATAGGAACTTAGACAATCGGAGGTTGGACGTATGCGGTACTTCCTAAATTTGTAGTTTGCACCTTGTCCTTTGTCGCCTCTGGTTCACGTTCCACTTCCTTCGGAAGAGGAGAAGAAGTAGGTGGAATCGTAGGTCCATTATAAGAAACACCACTTCGGGTAGTAATAGCTTTCAAGTCACCTCTCGGGTTAGCAATGGTATTAATAGGAAGTGATACCGAACCCGAGGGACTTTACATTTGAATAAAGCTGCTCATCATGTTCTTTAGCTCATTGCTCATCATGTTCTTTAGCTCATTGTTCTGATTCTTCATTGTAGTCTGGAATTCATTCTTCAATCCAGTCTTCATATTACTTATTTGATTTTGCATAGTTCTCATATTAACATCATTAGTCTTCATGTAGTTCGAGAAATCATTCGAAGGTCCAACTTGAGTTTGATTAAACGGAGCTTGATAATTCTGATTTCCTTGATTGAAGTTATTGCCTCGATTCTGATTGTATTGGTTCTGATTATATTGGTTTTGATTGTTCTGCACATTCGGTTGAGGAAAACCGAGTGGTCTCATTTGATTGCTAGCACGATTATTAGTTTCTCTTTGAGGATGGTATCCTTGACCTCCTTGATTATAGGTCCCTGTGGCTGCAGAAGCATTGAAAGTGTTGCCTTCGGTGGCAAGACACTTATAGTAAGGATGCGGTCCACCACAAGTAACACACGTTTCTTCTATAGCTTTAACGTGAGCTGGTGAAGGAGTCTTGTTTTGAAAAAGCATAGCTTTAACGACATCAATAAGAGCGATAATCTCCGGTAGATAAGCGGGAGTAGAAGAAGTAGTAGCACTCATTTTTGAAACAACCGGTTTGTTTCTTGAAGTGCGAACTTTCGACTTACTCTCAATAATAGTTCAAGCATCTCGAGGAGTACGGTTCAAAAGATTACCACCGGTAGCTGTATTTAGAAAATCTTGATTGGATTGCGTCAATGCATTGTAAAATGTGTCGATTTGATACAAATCCGAAAAACTGTGGTGTGGTCATTTACGAAGGAGATCTTTAAAATGATCCCATGCCTCACTAAACGTTTCATGAAACCTCTGCTGAAAATTAGTGATGTCATTCTTGAGATTCGTAGTCTTCGAAGGAGGAAATAAATAATTCACAAACTTAGAAACGAGATCTTCCCATGTATGGATAGACAGAGGGGGTTCTTTTTCAAGCCAAATACGGGCTGCCCCTCAAGAGAAAATGGGAAAAGTATTAACTTGATAGCGTCATGTGGAACATTCTTGTACTTAAGCATAGAAGTGATCTTGTTAAACCAACGAATATGAGAATGGGGATCGTCCCTCTCAAAACCATGAAATTTGTGAAAGTCTGTTATGACCCCTTAGATCGTTTAAGACTCAGATTGTTTAGATCTAATCTAGGATTACAAACATCAAAGATAAACAATTACGCAGCGGAATAATAACAATAAGAACAATGATGTTTTCAAGGTTTTCTTTATTCCATACGATTCCACCTTGCCCAAATCAATACTTTGGGACTACTAACTAACTATTAACTATCTAGCTAACTAACTACTAACTATCGTGTACACACACAAATTTTCTAGACTCTCATTGGGAGAGTTCTATGTTTCTGGGATGTATGTAAACCTATGTCTATGATCTCTTTATATAGGGAGAGATCAAGACTTACAAAGGAAGTAAATCAATAAGGTAAGGAAACTAATTAAACTAATTTAAATACTTTCCTAATCTTTATCTTGTAAATCTTTGACCAAATCTTCATTATTCTCCACCAGCTTGTAGAATTCTGATCCTGACGATTTAGTCCTTATGTTTCATTCTGTTTCTCTTTTGTCTCATCAAATCTGTAAACCCAACATAGCTTATTTTGTATAGTAGCTTGTATAGCTTATTTTGTGGGCTTTTCGTGGCTTATTTTGAGCTTATATGCTCGTGGCTTATTTAAGAAACACAAGGGATGTGTTTTTGGTTATTTGCTTTATATTGCGTATATTCGCGGACTATTTTTGTGGCTTACGGTGTTAACCGAATATGTATCATAGCTTATTAAGCTTATTGTTAAGCTTATGGACTATTTTTTTGAGCTTTTGGGCTCGCGACCCATTAAGCATAAATAATCCGTGGCTTATTTGTTGGCTTATTGTGGTCCGGGTTATTTTCTACTTATTAGTATGAGCTTATGTATATAAATGGGCCTCGATTTTGGGCTTGGATCGTATTTTTGGACGTATAAATACCTTAATGGATCTTTATTGGGCCTTAAAGCCCAATAAGCGATATTTAGTCGTTTTAAGCGTTTTTGACGGACTTTCGAAAGTGAAATGTATTTACGAAGTGATATTAAATGTTATTTTGGGAAAAACGTTTTAGTAAACGTTAAAGATTGCGATTTTGGTATTTTGTCGAAAAAGTGTCGAAATTTTGAAAAGTGTTTGAAATTAAGGTTTGAAACCTTGGAAAACGTTATATAAACGTACGGGTCATGTCGAAATTTCATAAAAAGTTTATACTTAGAAATTTTACTTAAGAATATAATTTTTGATAATAAGATATTATTTAATAATTTTATTTATTTAATAAATTCACTAAAAGACGAAAATGTAATTTTCTCGAAACTTCTCTAATATGTTTATTACGAGTAAACGTTTTATTTTCAACCATATTATGAATATTTTTACGGTGACTAAGGTTACCGAATGGACTTATATGGGTATTATATATATATATATATATATTATATTATATATATATATATATATATATATATATATATATATATATAAACGGGATCGTGAGAAACCTTATTCTCCGATGGAAAACCTAGGAAAACTCAAACTGATTGCACTAAACATACTAAATGATGCAATGAAAAAATTCTTCTTTTATAGCCTTAAAAATTAAGGCATCCGTTTTGGTATTTTTTTTTCCAGTGCATCCTGTTTGGTTTTTTAGGTTTTCCAGCAAAATATAGTTTTCTCTAGAACCCATTCATATATATATATATATATATATATATATATATATAGGGACGCGTTATATTGAGAACTCATTTTAGGTGCAGAACTTTACAGAACTATTTTGGACCAATAAAAATTTAGCACTATTAAATCTTTTTATTTAATTAAAAAGGGTAAAATGGTAAAACACATTTTCACTTTTCTTTTTGAATTTTTTAATTAAAAACGTTTTTTAAGCCTTTTAATTTTCAAAATTAAAAAATAATTTTTTTACTTTATATTTTTCTACATATATGTTTTCAAAAAAATTGTGCCTATGTGTTTTTTTTAAATATTGTAATTTTACATATGTGTCTTGCATACAATAATTTAGACATCAAACTTGTTTTTCTTAAAATGATAATTGCACGTATGTTTATGATGTACATTGTTTAATTTTGAAAATTTATAACAAAAAACTTAAACATATACATGTAATCTCTAAATTTATAAGAAACCAAAACATAAATAGTATACACAAAATTTGATATCAAATGAATATACAATTCAAATACAAATTTATGTCGTTCAATATAAATGCGCAAGCCATTTAAAAACATATATGCACTCTTCCAAGAACATTCGTGCACACTTGACTTTCTCATCAAATTCATTGTAACATATGTGTACATATATGCACTCTTCCAAGAACATTCGTGCACACTTGACTTTCTCATCAAATTCATTGTAACATATGTGTACCCTTCCAAGACACATGTGCACTCTTTATATCGGTCATCGTCTCCGTCTTTATAAAAAATGTTCTATACCTGAAAATAAAAACAATTGTTATTCTTTTATCATAAACAACCACGTAGCAAACATATATTCATTTTTTAAAACATATATGTATACATATTTCTTTGATTTTATATCACCTTCAAAACACATATGCACAGCATTTCATTGATTTTATACCAATCATAAAACACATATGCACATCACTAATTTTATACTATTAACATATACGCACACTTACCGAGTTACATGAAAATGACTAATAATGAAGTAACAACTTAAAAAATAAGCCTTAAATAATACAATCTTCAATATTTCGTATAACAAAAATGGCGCATCTACTACTCCTATAGTCGAGTTTTTACGGTTCTGAATTTATTATCATACATACTAGCAAGAAACCTAAACAATCTTGAACCTGAATGAATAAGAAAAATGACTAATAATATGCAAACTTTTATCTTAAAGTGATTTTATACAAGCCACAAAATTATAAAATAAAAATGAATTTACATATCTATAACCAAAGGAACCCCAGCCATCTATCCATGCCAAAATTGCGGGATCAAAAGCCAATTTTTATATTATTTAAATCATAACTCATTCACAAATACGACAAATAATTAAATATAATAAAAAATATGAATACCATGAAAAATTATGATAAAAATGCTTCCACGTAACATGACTTCAATGAAACCTAAAAAGTATCCATTTAGAATTATAGTATATCATGATGCACATCGTTACAAAGAGCTTCTCCTACAATATAACTTATAATATATGTTTTTAATCTTGTATGTATCCGTATAGTAATAATTTAATAATAAAGGTATGATACAAAGGTAACAAAAGGATTCGTGGGTTGGTGCCGGTGTGGTCACGTTACCGACACAAAAATGAATCTGAGATCTACGCGCTGATATCACTCACATGCATTGCCAACCTCTCTCAAATAACCCCCGTATTGTGTATAAATTAGAAAGAGATTTTACCTTTCACGACTTTACAAACTCAGATGAGGTTAAACTTAAAAACCGTTTTCATCCTCCATGAACCGCCGCCGCCGCTGTCCTTTACTCCGGCAACAACCGCCTTAGTTCTCCATCACACAGCTCGCGACACAAAACATCATCCACACGTCATCGCTTTCCTTTTTTTGTAATATTTATGTGTCGCTGCCATTGTTTTGCTGGAGGTTTTCATGGCTGTTTGATGGAGGTTTTGAAAGAGGGGTGTAGATCTGATAGATGGTGGATATGGCAGTTTTTTTTAGAATAATGAGTGGCTGCGTATTTTGTTAGGTTTCTAGGTTTATAGCAATTTTTTAGGATGAATAGAAAATACCTAAGTTGCCCTTTCAGGTTTACAAGTAATATCCTTATCTTTCTATTAATTACATAAATGGAAAATTTAATCTTAACCTTTGATCAAACTCATCTAATGGTCCAGATTCGATTTTTAAGAACATGCCTGTAAAGTTCTGCATCAGTGGAAAATTGGGGGGGGGGGGGGGTTTTCCCCTTCAATAGGGTAGGGGGGGGGGTGGGGTTGGTGGTTTGGGGGGGGGGGGGGGGGGGGGGGGGGGGTAGAAGGGGGGGGCTAGGGTATGAGGTTGTATATATGTATATATGTATATGTATATATATATATATATGTATATATATTTTTATACTTATTTATTATAAATATTGACTTATATTACTTAACTATTTTCTTTAAATAGTATAAGTATAAATCATTGAGCTATGGGATTGATATGATTGTTGGGATAAGTCGTCAACCATCACACCACTAAACTATTAAGGGTAATTGTACAACGCATCTAACCTTTATGCATCAAACGTGAAGACTGTTTTGGAAATGAATGAGTAAAATGGGACATTAACTGGACTAGGTCGTGTGCGGATGTCGTTGCATTTGCTTGTATGATTGAGATTTGGTTGCTTAAGACTTGCTTGAGGTGAGTTCTCGTAGCCCCATTTTTCTACTGTTTTTTCCGTTGGGGGGAAAATGATACTCAAATGTGTTTTGAACTATTTTTAATTAAACTGTGTGAAATGTGATTTTGTTTTTGGGACAATTATGTGCTTATGATTGCTATGTGAATATATGTGATGTAACTTTACTTGCATGTACAGTGTTTGGAATGCAAGGGTTGTGATTTTACTTGGGTGTACTGTGTTTTGCATGACAAGGGTGATTGGCAAGGATTTGCCATGTCTATTGTGGTCCTGCCCTAATATAGTGCTCCAGCTGGTAGGCCCTTTAGGTGCGTAAGTGACATATTGTGTTTTCATAACTAGCGGGGATGCTAGGGCATGGTGATCGACAAGCGGGTATGCTAGGTCGTGTTTACATGATTAGCGGGGATGCTAAGTCATGGGTGATTCTCATATATTCACTATCATATTGCACTATTGTCCATTGTTTTGAGATATTGACACAACTTTTGGGTTTAAGGTCAAACCTACGAGCACCAACATTATTTTTGACGTTTTCAAGTATCATTTTCAGGTGATGTGAAAGATGAATAGGTTGGTGATATGTGATAGCAGGCTTAAAAGTATCCCGTATGGATTTTTCATGTGAAGCTTTGCTTGTTTATTTGTTTGGTTCTTAGTATTTGGAACTTTGGTTTAAGTTTAGATTTAGACCCCTGTGCGGGCATTTAGAATTGTAATAGATTATGGATTTGGTTATAATTTGGGACATCACTCGAGGTTTGTTCGAGGTGGATGGTCTTCGTAACACTTGAGGTTTATGCATTGTAGATTTTCTCTATGTTGTATCTTGTGTTATGATTGATCATTATGTTGCACTCCTGAGTTTTCGCCATTGTCGGGGTGTGACGGATTGGTAATCAGAGCCAAGGTTATAGAGAACTAGGTGGGTTAGCCTAGACTATAACCTAAGATCCGTCATTTAGTTGCGTATAAGATCTATGCGCGCGGTATTCTGCTTTTGCTTGCTTTCGCGTGTTCGTGGTTTGGTGCTTTAGTTATGTTAGTTATTGAAATGTGTGAGCTTAAAACTGAGTACGAAGTATCACAACTTACCCGTACTTGGTAATACCGTTCACACAAATTAATGTTGACACTATAAGGGGGTATTATGTGTATAATTATATATATAGTAAGATATTATATATATGTTAGTCTTCCTACCTACCTAACATTGCCCATGTTCTCTCTCATGTAGATAATGCCGCCAAGGATGAGGACCTGAAGTGCTGGCCGGCCTGTTGCTGAATCACGAGGAGGGGGAACGAGTAAGCGGGTTGGTAGAGGAGGGAGGGGTAGAAGACCTAGGGGAGGTAATGATGACCGTGTTGACGAATTGAATGGTTAATGGAATGACCAGGGGGAAGGAGCTAATGGGAATGCAGAGGGAGTCAATGGGGGTGTGGGAAGAGCACCCGACTTCTCGATGTTCATTGCCCAACAATTGCAGAACCTCTTACCTGCCATTTTAGCTCAGGTTGGTAACCAAGGAAATGTTGGAAATCAAAATGGTAATGTGGTTAATGAGAACGTTCAGGAGAACGTTAGAAATGTGCTAGTGAATGGCAATCGGGTAGGTTGTTCATATAAGGAGTTCTTAGCTTGTAACCCTAAGAAATATGATGGTAAAGGAGGTGCTGTAGTTCTTACTCGATGGATTGAGAAAATAGAGTCCGTGCAGGATATCAGTGGTTGTAATATTGACCAAAAAGTGAAATACACTGTTGGTTTATTTGTGGGTAAGGCTTTAACGTGGTGGAACTCTTAGATCCACACGATAAGCCAGAAAGTTATTGTTAGTATGTCATGGAATAACTTTAAGTTTATGATGATACAAGAGTTTTGTCCTAGTTATGAGATGCAAAAGTTGGAAACTGAGTTGTGGAATCACGTCATGGTCGGGGCTGGCCATGTTGCGTATACTGATAGGTTTCATGAGTAGGCTAGGTTAGTTCCCCATTTAGTAACCCCAGAAAGTAGGAAGATTAAGAGATAGGAATGGATCAATTAAGAAGGTTGAGAAAAGAGGAAATGTGGGGGAACCTAGCAAGGATATGAATGGTAGGGATGATAATAAGAGGACTAAGACTAGAAATGCTTTTGCTACAATCGCAAACCCTGTAGGAAGAGAGAATACATGTGCTTGGCCCAAGTGTACCACTTGCAACTCCTACCATGCACCGGAGGGCCTTGTCATAGATGCTTCAACTGTAACCGCCCGGGTCATTTTGCAAGGGATTGTAGAGTTGTGCCTAGGAATGTAAACTCGGTAAATGTAAGGAACCCAACACCTGCTCATGGAGCATGCTTTGAATGTGGAAGTACCGACCATCTTAAACCAGCATGTCTTAGATTGAATAGAGCACAAGGACCGGGAGGAAACCGTCCAAACCAAGTTGTTGAAAATAACGGGGGTCAAGGTCATGGAAACTAAGGGAACCAAGCTAGGGGTAGGGCATTCATGTTCGGAGCAGAGGAAGCTCGTCAGGATCCGAACATTGTAACAGGTACGTTTACTTTGAACAATCATTTTGCCACTACCTTATTTGACTCTAGTGCCGACTATAGCTTTGTTTCCACTACTTTTATACCCCTGTTAGGCATAGAACCCAGTGAATTAGGTTTCATATATGAGATTAAGATAGCTAGCGGGCAGCTAGTAGAGATTGATAAGGTTATTAAGGGTTGCAAAATAGAAATCGAGGGTCATGTCTTTGACATCGATTTGATACCATTCGGGCATGGGAGTTTTGATGTGATTATAGGTATAGATTGGTTGTCTAATCATAATGTAGGAACCCGATTAATACTTCACTTCATAAATCACAACACGAATCAAGAAACTAGAAAGAAAGAGTGAATCGAAAAGAGATGAGAGAGAGATATATAAATTTAGATAGAAATGAAAACTTAGAAAACTAGATATTTTCTAATAAGAAAATATCTATATATATTTAGATATTTTTAGAAAATATCTAAATATATATATATATACCCCTACACATTTAATGTGACGCGCGAGATATTTAACTAGGACCCGGGCTCGGGTTTTGCTTTGGGATTAAACCCAAAACATATACAATATTAGATTATCTATCGAGCCCGATTCCCGATATTATTCTGTTACAACATTAACTCATTAAAGACCGAAGCTCCATCGTAGAGTGACCGAGCTTCCTTGTTCGACTCAATAAATTGAGGCTAACAATCTCCCCCGAAGTGAGGTCTTGAACACAGGAACGAGCTTCCTTTATTGACTCAATAAAATTGAGGCTAAAATTGAACTGCTGCGATCAAACGTCTTTTTAACATTAAGGACTAAGAAACTAGAATTGTAGGTTCCGATTGTAGGTTCCGATCAAACTGCTGCTCTGATACCAATTGTAGGTTCCGATTTAACACTTTCACTTCATAACACGAATC
>BQNB010196372.1:0-11293 GCA_026074375.1 Tanacetum coccineum | reverse complement strand
GAATTTATCCTTTTTAAGGGCATGCATCTTGTTCTATGATCCCAATAACAGAAGTCAATCATATTAGTTAGTTGAATAATAATTAGAGAATGGAAAAATACAAAAATAATAGTGGTAGTTAGTTTATATTTTTAAATGGTAAAAATAGGGCTTTTCAAAACTAATGATTATTTAATTCCCCTTGACGGACACTTAGCTACTTTTCGAGGTAATTAGTCAAGGGGGATTGAGATTCTTAGTTTTCTAAGTGTTTACTTGTAGCATTGCGTGAGGACACGACAATAGTTTAGTATGGGGGATTTTAGTATGTGCTTAATTACACATACCTTTTACCTATAAAAACGACCATAAACGACCAAAAACGGATATAAAATGCCAAATATATGTTTGTTTTGCTATTTGTGTTGTGCAGGTAACGGATATTCACAAAAAGACGAAAAACGAAGCCAAACCGGACAAGACCGAGCACGGGAATGGAATGAGCACGAGATTTAGAGTCAAACGGTGCTTTCATCTTTTATTGGGCCGTCCCGACGCCATTTATATGGGTCGGACCGACTCATATACTTATTAAAGCCCATGTTTATTCTACCATTTATAAAAGCCCAGCCAAAGAACTCCGGATCCAGGTCCAGCACAGTTTTATTAGTGCAATGACCAAGCCCAAATGCAGGCCCAGCTGCTTGAAGTACAACTCCTAGCCCATCATTGATGTATTACACTCGGCCCATTAAATAGAGCATGGCAAATCGTGGCCCAAGTAGCTCATGAATTAAAAAAGGCCCAAGATGGAAGACAAAGGAAAGGAAGCCCAAGTCTGGTACTATGCTTTGATTCTACGCAGGAGTTATAAAAAGAGAAAAAGGGAGCACCAGTTGTGATATCTTATCTTCATTTTTTAATCTTCTCGTTTTTCATTTTTTTTTATAGTAGCAGTAGTAGTATAACATCTATCTTTCCATCATTTTTTTCTTTCATTTTTTTTACTAGCGTAGATAGCAGCAGACGACTTCCTTATCACATCTCATATATTTTATCTCTATTTCTTTATTTCTTTTTTCATTTTTATTTTATTTTAGGTAGAATAGAATAGATGGAAATTAGAACTAGTAGTACATCTATCTTCACTTCATTTTTTTTTTTAATTCGAGCAGGTATAGCGTAGTATAGCAGAAGACTTAAAAATTGAAAGTGCGGAAAGTTAGAATTTGTCTTATGTATATTTTTTAATTAATTAGGTTAGTGTAGATTAGAAAGTGGAGGTTAAATAGATAGCATAGATTTGATTCGGTATTTGGCGATGATTATGTTTAATGGATATTATTGTGTTATGGATTGGGATTTTGATTAGTTTGGTTTTGTTTCGCACTATGGAGTATGTGTTCATATCTATTGTCTCCGGGTCAAGCCGAGCTAATTTCGGGTTTCATCTTTCTCTTATCTCTTTTATTTCTTTATTCTATGCTTATCGCCATTTTTAGCTTAGTCATTATTATTGTTGCTTTAGTTGTTATCCGTAGCGTAGTTATGCCTATTATTGTTAGATTAGTTTTCATGTTTAGCGAGTAGATTTATATATGCTTGTTAAGTGACTGTGGATAGTGAGTTAAGTGTGATTAAAAAGGTTTAAAAAAATTAATAGCCACTAGAATTTTCCGATTTACATACCGTCATTTACTTTTAATGCAATTTAAATACTTGTCATTTATTTTAAAAAGCATTTTACTTTACTTGTCATTTAATTTCTTGAAACTTGTTTTTTTTAAGTATTTTAATTCGTTATTAAACTATGCCCGCATTTGATGAACATTTCACTCACTTATAGCAAAAGCATTATTTTTGTCATTTATATCTTTTAGATCAATTTTAGTATAATCTTGTAGTTTTAAATCTTAGAATTAATATTAGTTTAATTTTTAGTATAAAAATATTATTGTCATTGTCGTTTATTGTTATTTAGCGAGCATGCCCGTTTTAGTATTATTTTAGCTTTATTATAATTTTTATATTATATTTTTAGTTTAAAACCAAAACCAACATATTTGCCATTCAAGCATCAAACGAAACATTCTCGTGAATTTCAATTCATCTCTCGCCGTGGAAACGACACTCGGAAGATAGACTATTATTTTTTCTAAAGTGATTTTCTTATCTAACGGGATACTCTCTATACTATTACTATTTGGTATTTTATATATTTTATTATATATATTTATATCGAATCATGCACCAAAGAAGGGAACTACTTATGTAGGTTATACATCTTAATCGACACCTATGTTGAAGACGACTCGTAATTCATCTAAGAAAGATAATATCTCCGTGTCTAATTCTTTTTCTGCCTTAAATGAAGAAGAAAAAGAAGATGAAGAAGATGTGGAAAATGTGTATGATGAATCGGCTAACGTAATTCAAAACATAAAAGCTGGTGGAAGTTCATTTTTCACGGCTGCTGTTGGTTAGCTTGTTTAGTTGTGTTATATGTTCTAGTTGCAATTAGTTGTTTGTAGAGTTGTAAGAGTTTATGGCATGTCATAAGCTCTAGTTTTAGGTGTTTATCAAGCTGTTTAACTTGAGGTTAATGTGGTACTTCAGCCACATTCCATTTGTACTTAACTTTTTTCGGTTTTAATATTCTTTATCAGGGTAACCCTTTACCCAAAAAAATACAATACAAGACTCATTAAACCTAAGTATGACTAAGCTATCTTGACCAAGACTTTCCCTAAAGACCCTCATCTTGTCCTAAGACTAGTCTTGGACTATTCAAAGATGTATATAAGCATGAAACTAGAAAGATAAACACATACACTTCATTTCTTTAGTAAAAAACTCATTCATTCTCTCTTTTGCTCTCTCCAAACCTACGGCTAAACCACAAACACCCTAAGCAATTCATAAAAATTTATATACCACATATAAAAGTGTTCTTACAACATATCTAAGATATAGCAAGAAGGTTTGAAGGTTTAGTTAAGCATTTACAAGGGTTAATCAAGAAAGGTTTTAGATTAGGGTTTCATAAGAATGAGGGTTTTCTTTGTATTGGAAGCTTGGGTTTATTATCTAAACTAGGGTTTAGATCTTGTTGTTCATCATCTTATATCATATTAAGGTTATCTAATACATTTAAACTCTTTACTTTTGTGATTTCATATGTATATTATGTTCATATAGTTAATCACCATCTAGGAAACTTATTAGCTTGTAAAATAGATTTTTACACTAGTTCATGGTTTTATGAACTTTGTCACATGTTATATGAATGTTAAATACATGTTAGAATGGAAGTATAAGTATTATACAAGTGTTGGTTTCTTTATAAAGAGTATATATAAACTAGTTACCTAAAAGGTTACTTGTTAGTTATAAGCCAAAAGTGATGTGAGATCTTGTTGTCATGCATAGTGACTAAACTTAAAAGTTATAAAAAGTTTCCGTTTGGACCATAATTATGTAAGATATGTGGTATAAGTTGTTGTAGAGGACTTGTAACATAGTGACTAAACTTAAAAGTTATAAAAACAAGTTTTAACCATTTTTTAACAAAATGATCAAAAGTTTCCGTTTTAAATTTGAAATTAAAGTATATATTTTATATTTTTATAAAATACTACATGTTACAAGGATCGTAGGTATGTAGAGAACTCAAAAAACCAATTTATAACGAAGGAGATACGGCATTTACAAGTTATATGATAATAAACGCTTTTTTAAAAGAAATTTTATAAAAACTTATTACAATTCACCTCTGATATAAATGAGTGGTTATTTTTCTCAATATATATATATATATATATATATATATATATATATATATATATATATATATATTATATTTACTATATACTATTATATTTAAGATTCCAAAATATTAGAATCATAATTTTTTGATCAATAACGAAGGAGTTATGGATTTTTTCATGTTTACGATAATTAAAGTGTATAAAAATAATTTTATATATATGATAGTAAACAATCACCTATTATCTCGATAACTTATGAAAATACTTAGATAAAAAATTTAATTACGAAGACATGCTGAAAGAATCACTAAAATCAGAGTTAAAATGAATAAGATATGACGTTTATGAGTTTACGATAATTAAAATTTAATTTTATAAATTTATAAAATGCATGAACAGTAAAAATTACTGTTCACCAGAGGATTTAAATTACGAAAATGTAATTATTTTGATTCACATGTCTTAATACGAAAGCTTGTGGACATAAGAACGTACAGAACGGACTTAAAAACGAGAAAGAAAGTTACGCCGTTTTTACTAAAGAGACATTTATAAACATTTTTACTTTATAAATATGATTTCACAAATACAATTAGATGGTGATGTAGCTATATAGAATTATATACGGTATTAGTTACTCAAAGTACTTATTACTCATACGGCCTATAATTAATTAGGTTACATTCGGGTGTATTTGTGACGCATTTTCGCGCATTTGATTTACATTGTTAACTCATCCACTCGAGGTGAGTTCATAGACCCACGTTTTATATTTATAATTATTTACAAGTTTTGGGGTGAGAAACATATGCATATTTTACAATTAGACGCAAGTGGGCATTTTACATTACGATTACGTATTTGCCTAAGTAGCGATAACCCTCTGAGCCCATTATCATGAATTCTCAATAACTTGTTGTGAGCGCGAATGTTATAAATAGATCTATTTGGGATTAACATCCCTGTTTGGGTGAGTCATGCTCACTGTGCCGGAATGCCAGACAATGAACATATACTATGTCAGATTTGGGATGTTGTGGGTTAAAACATCAACACGGACAATGTTGGCAATTTATATTGCAATTCATACATGTCGAGCATTAGTGTCATGAGCATAGGGAAACGTAATTACATTTTATGATGATTGCATCTATTGCATTATCATGGGGAAATCTTGCGGTCCTACATTATAGATTTTACAAACCTATGAATTCACCAACATTATTGTTGACATTTTAAGCAATCTTTTCTCAAGAGATCAATGAGGTACAAGACAAGGGATACATTGGTGGTCGTTATTTTGGAAGTCATATGCATTAAAGATTTGGTTGCATTACATTTTGGGGATATATTTGTTATGGACTAAGATCTTTGTATTTTGAACAATAAACAAGTGAAGTTTCGGACTTATGTAACAACAATTTGTTAAATCTAAGGTATCGATTTTAAAAGAATTTTAAATGGTTGTTCTTATATATATCTTGTGCTATTGATCTATGAAGTACCACCCCCAGACCCATATTCCGCTACAACCCAATTTGGGGTGTTACAGATTGGTATCAAGAGCCAAGGTTATAGAGAACCATGTCAAATGTTTTTGCTGGATTATAACCGTTTTCAAACATTGCATTCATACAAAGGGGTTTTCACGGGACATACATACACTAGTTGTTGCATTAGTTGGTTAGACTAGATGCATTCATGATTGATATATGATATGTGCTTAAACACATATCATTTATTTCTTAATAGAAAGCTAAAAAGGCCAATAATGACCAATATTACATGAAAAATGCATTGTATATGTGTGTTTTGTCAATTGTGTCTTGCAGGTAACGGATATATCACAAAAGGACAAAAATAAAGCAAAACGAACAACGCCGAGCACGGGATTGGAAGCGCGTGATAAAATCAAATTCGAAGGTGTATACATCCTTATTGGGCCAACTCGTACCCATTTTATTGGGCCGACTCAGCCCATTAACTCTTATACTATACCAATCCTTAGCCTACTATATAAGCTTAAAAGTCCAAAATCCTTAAAATCCATTTTAATAGTCCAAGCCCAACATAAGCCCAAACCACTTATAACCCAGGTCAAAGGTCCAAACCAAAGTTATAAACATGCACATTTATTACTGCTTATCTCCTTCCTCCCATTATTCACTAAAACGATTACACCAGGGTAAAACATTCTTCACCCCACACACACGTATGCTTCTAGAATCTAACACCCCCTGACACGTCTGACACCATTTTAGCCACGCTGGCAATCCTGAGCTCTCCCATTGGTGGATTAGACGTGTACATGATCTAAGGGTGCTAAAGATGGATTGGAAGATCAAGGGCTAGGATTTGAGCTCAATGACGCTCCTAAAGGGTTAGAAGCTTCTCTCGTTCACTATAAATAGAAGAGGAGATCACACAGTGAAGGATATCTAGTGTAGGAGTGATCACTTCTGACTACACTCTTAAATATATAGTAAATATATATAAAATATATAGGAATCAAAAGATCTCAGTTATAGTAATCCGGAAGTATGATTCCCGGGTCGTTATCCCCGATGAGGAAAGCAATTGAAAGTCCAGAGACGTTTTGAGAATCGATGTTTGAATGGGATAAGACTGATATTGTTTTTCTAAAACTACAAGAAAAATAAGGCAAAAACTTAAAACTACTTAAGGAAAAACAAATTTTAGCTAAAAACGTAAAATGGAAACCCTAAACTGTGACTAAAAACCCTAAATTTCCAAAAATAAACTTAAAATGAATTTTTCACTTTTAATAAACTCTAATTAACTAAAAAGTAAGATTAAAGAAAACTAGAATGAAAACGGAGTTTGCTTGTAGAGCTAAACACGAAAAAGGAACGGAATGAACCCCGTTCTTTAAAAAGTGAAATTTTGCAAATTAAACCCTACGGAAGCAAAACTATTTTTCCTAGGAACTATATGATAAAAGAAAATTTTCTAAAAAAGAATTATATTTTTTTGACCTTTTTATAATTTTTTATGAATTAAAAACGATTTTAAAGAAAATTAAATATAAAAATATTAAACGTTTTATAAAAATTCTAAAAAAATTATGAAAAATAGCTTGAACAATAAGGAATCTAAGAAAAATATGATTGAAAACACAGCTTATCGAATAAGCTGTGTAATAAGCAAAAACAGGTTATTATACTAAAAGAGCTAAAACGTATATAAATAATTGATATTGTACAGTTATACCGGATGAGCTATTGTAGCACAATGGTTGGGAGTATGGGGGATAAAATGCTTGGTGAGGGTGGTAGAGGTCTCGGGTTCGAGCCTTGTTCACCCGGGGTTTCCCACTATCCCAAGTGTTTTTATTTTCGCCATTTTTTTATAACTTTTTAGAAAACTTAAAAATAAGCACTTTTTACAAAGTAACTTTTTTTATAAACCTCAAATAAGCACAAAAATAAGCTAAGTAAGACAAAAATAAGCTAAAATGCTCTAAGTCCTAAAAAACTAACTGTTTGTATTTTTTAAGGAGAATAAGCAAATAAGAATGACAAATAAGCTAAAATAGACAATAAGCTATGTCTAAAAAGCACATAAGAACAAAAATAAGCACAAATGTTAAGCTAGGTAGACAGAAAAGCTAAAAAAGGCTTAAATTCACTTGAAATTTACACTAGAAAGCACATAATCTCAAATAAGCAAATGGCAAAACCAGATAAGCTAAAATGGGTTTATACTAACCTAATAAGCTAGTCTAAACCTAAATAAGCAATAACAATAAGCAGATAAGGTACAATAAAAAAATAAGCACTTATGATGTAACTATTAACTAAACATCCCCTTAAGGCACCTTTGAGCTTATTTTTCAATAAGCTAAAAGATCCTTATGGATTTTTGGCTTATTACCCTAAAAAGTATACCTAGAATACTACTTAAAACAACTTTCAAAAAGCATTTTGAAAATCAAATAAGAAAAGAAAAAGCCTGATTAAAAAGCTACTTATTCTAACTTAACTATGTTTTTTATTTTTAAGCAAAGATTTAATAAGCTAAATCCTACCCTTATTAAGCTATGAATAGACTAAATATTAATCTAATAAGCTAATTTGAATAGAAATTAAGCAAAAACTAAAGGCTATAAGCTAGAAATCTAAAATAAGCACTTAAGCTAAAACTATAATCCAAATAGACCAAACAACATCTTTAAGCTTATTTTTTAAGCCTACAAACAGATCCTTATGATAATCTAGCCTATATTACTTTGAACCTTGGCCAAAAATCTATATGAAACAGCTTTTACAAAACATTTTGAAATTCATTTACTCAATGAAAAAGTGACTTGAAATCAGCTTATTGTACTTAGAACACATAGTAACTTTTGGTTTTGAAAATGAACAATGCAGATTTTTAAGGCTAAAAACAGATATCAAAATAAGCTAGTTATTGAAAAACAAGTTTAAACTAATGTAGAGTAACCTATAAGCTACTTGTAAACCTAATTTGAAAAGCTAAAAACCACTTTTACCTACTGAAAATTAAGATTAAAAATGGCTATTTTTTTGTTTTTCTTATCTGATGCAATTGACACTTTAACTCTAAAACATTGAAATAACTAGTGCAGACCAAAAATCTAATTTCTAGCATCTATAAATCATATAACTAAGAGTAAATAAAGCAAAACTAACAATTAAAACGGACTTGAGCCTAAGATGCTAATGAAACTAATAAGAACTTATTAAATTCTACCTAGCAACTATCAACTTAAGGAAAACTAGACTAAACCTATTTAAACTTATCAATCCTACTATTATAAACCTAAATTTTTTGATTAAAAATGAAATTAAAGGACTAAATGGTCAATAGTAGTACTAACTCTTAGTTAGTACTGCTATGCCAAACACCCCCTTATTTCCTTTAAAATCCATTTTAAGCTTATAAAAGTAAGAATTAATGATTAATTATCAGATACCAGATATTAACAAGCTTTTAACAGACCTAATAAGCATATATAAGTAGACAAATAAGCAGAAAAATAAGCTATAACACTTAAGCTAATTTTTTTGGTATTTTGCTGATTTTATGACATAAATATTTAAACTAAGAATTAATACTTAAGTTTTAACACAATAAGCATATAATCACCACAATAAGCATTCATAAGCAAAATAAAACAGAAATAAGCAAGCTATAAGCACAATTAAACTAAAATGCAGGTTTAAGCTAAGTATTAAAGACAGAAATGTTAAATTGAGAACTTACATAAACCTTTGCACAAACAAGGCTATCAAATGCTCTAAAGCTCTCAACAATCACCAGCTTATAAAGTGAAAAGCAGGTAGGGTCTGGAAGTCCTTTCCTTAATTGAGACTTCCCTTCCATTAACTAAGCTTTGGTCAATATGATTATGAGGTAATATTAATTGTGAGATTTGAGTATGATAAGCTCAACTAAGCTTTTGAGAGCTTAGTTGAGTTGATAGCCATCTTAAGAGTAGAGATGACAGCTTAATAAGAGCTTATTAAACAATAGAAAGCTTATTCAACCATTTTACAAATTTAGTGAAATAGATTAAAACATAAGACTTATATTAATAAAAATAGATTACAAAGCTTTTTAAATGAAAGTTACAAAGATTGAACGATTATAAGCTAGAAAATACAATAAGCTATAAGCTAATTTACACTACTCCTAATTAAGCTAGATGATCCTATGAGTGAGGATGCCCTTGTATTTATAGCAGGATAAGGAAGCTTCCAGGTCTTCAAGTTTGTTACACGCTCCTTTTGATCCACACCCTTTAATCTTTGCCAATCATTGGATCCATCTTATGACCGTTGGATTGATATTTGTCACACGGATTGCCAACGTGGCATTCCGTGTGTCAGACCCCTTTGTGCTTCTTTTGCACTAGATTTAGTGCAAAATCTCAATCATTGGTGTGTTTCTTTAATTGCCCGCGTGTCCTTCCTTGTGTGCTTGGACCAATAAGAGCTCTCAATGACGTATAACTCTGCCACATCGTACCTTGTCACTTGAATTGTTGAGCCACGTCCTCAATTTGGATTTACCTCATGATTTTGACGGGTAATTTATTGAAGAAGACGATGAACAGTAAAAAGGAATTCGCGCCCTTTTTTAACTGTTTATATCTTTGTTTGACCCAGGGGTTTGACTTGGTTTTTATAAAAAGAAATGGGCCGGGTGCATTTGGGCTTGGTTATAAATGGGTTGATTATTGAGATAACGACCGTTATCTCTTATAATAACGGTGTTAGGGCTTAGGGATTTTTTTGTGAAATTAGGTTTAACATTTAGGGTATTTTGGGTATTCTGAGGATTTTTTCTTTTTGTGGTTGACCAATGTTGACCAAGGATTGACTATGTTGACCATTGATAAATACTTCCGGCTCTTTTGCACTCTTTCCGTTCCCGTGTCCGTGTTTGTCCGGCTTTGACCGTTTTCTTGTGATTTTTGCATTATCCGTATCTACACATTCACAAACAACAAAATACACAAATATAAGTATATTTTTGCACATTTTGATCATTTAAGGGCCATTTTAGATATAATAAAGATATGTGATTTCTCACATATCAAAATTCCCTAAACTAAGTGATTGCGTGTCCTCACGCAATATTATATATTCTAAAACCAAATACCTCAAAAAATTCCCCAAACTAAAAGACTCAATAGCTTTGGAAAGCCCCGTTTTTACTATTTTTTTAAATGTATACACTTATTCCTACACATATTTTTGTATTTTTCATTTTTCTCATTTTTTTTTTCTTTTTCTTTTTAAGCTACTAACTTTTTTTGACTTTCGTTATTTTATAACTTTTAGGGATCATAGAACAAGATGCATTTCGATCCGAGAATGCCCCAAAAAGGATAAATTCATCGTCCCTGACTTTTCACTTATCCAAACCAAGCTTAAAACGAAATCACAGCTAAATATCAGTTAAGATGCTAACACTACTTATATTTGCAACTTGTGAACTTTTCACTCCCGACAATTATTATATCTTAGGTGAATGTGCTATTTTGAATTTCAACCTTGGATCAATGTTTTGCAAAATTCTATGCTTCTTGTTCCACCTGAGAATAATGAGTTTGAAGGCGAGATCATCCTATGTAGCGACTTTCGTCTCGGCACATCCCAACCTTGCGGCTAAGTGACCAGGCTTTTGACACCCCACAAAGACTAGTATCGGGACTCACGGACCTTAGGTTTCAAAAACTCTCAGGTTTCCCGTATATACATATCTTAAAAACAGAATAGTCAAAGTACAAAAGCATATTTGAATTTAACAAAAAAAATCTATTTAATTCAAATTTAATATTAAACATTTATGCAATTATAACCATCGACCTTTTAGAAGGCTGCAACATCGGTTGTGAGCCGGCAAGATGCAGCAAACTTTTATCAGCCCACAGTTTTTATTATATATTTTTTTTCATTTTTCATCATTTTTTTTTTTTACTTTATATAGAGAAGACTTCTTTTTGAAAAATTCAAGTATAAGTTTGAACTAAGACTAAAATTTTTGTTATACTCTAC
>BQNB010196371.1:0-11293 GCA_026074375.1 Tanacetum coccineum | reverse complement strand
AAAGACCCAAATGACCCAAATATTTAAAAAAATGACCCAATTAAACCTATTCTTTTATATTTGGGTCAAGATTGCCACCTCTAGTTGTGGTAGGCCCAGGGTGAAGACAATCAATAGCCTAGCTAATTACCAAAGATGGTTACCGGATATCACTTGAAGTCGTGTAATCACTTTTCAAAGAAAATTATTTGACTCTATGCTTGGGTATCACGAATACCTCCTTGGGATAAAACCAAGTGCATTTCTTGTTTTAGGCACAAATCAATAACCCTTTCGTTTTTAAGTGTTTAGGTTTTCTATGTATTTTTTCGTGCAATTGTGATCCTTATTTATAGAGGATTTACTCAAAACCTAGTCAATAGAATTAATGAGAGATTAATGGCTAATTAATATCTTTCATAATTATCCTCCATAATTTAGGAATTAATGGTTACATGACCAAATTAAATGTGGTCATTTAATGCCGCCAAACCTGCCACTTGAATATGCCAAAGTTGTTACAAAAATTTAATGTAGTCAAACCTGCCACTTAAATGTTTGTAACCACCCATTCAATCTAACCACTAAAAAAGTCAGAGAAAATCAGTGACTTGATAGGTGTACACTCCGTACCTCCAAACTCATTTCCAAATATGACCCGATTCTCACAATTGCACTAAATTTCCAACAATCTCTCCAATTTAGTACAATTTCTTTGCATGAAAAATTGAACATTAAACAAAAAAGTGCATAAATGAAAATGCATTGATGATTGAATTTCTATCTTAGTCAATTACACATTTAAATATTCGAGAATCAGGGTGTTCTAAGAATTGAACCCTTCAACCCATTTGAATACCTAAAGATAAAATACATAAAAGTTTTCAAACACTTAAAAAGTCCTGACACTATACAGGCCATGTGTCCATATCCAATTCATAAATGTTGTAAGAGCCAAAGTCCATGCTCCTTGAAGCGACAAAACATCAATATTTACATAGGTGGTTCCTCTTTATTCATGTTCTTGCTAAGCACTTTTTCAAAGAAATTAACCATTGAGAAGTAAATACTTCATCCTCCTTTTCAGCAGGTTCCAAGCACATCCTTGGGATGATATGTAAATAAATGTGTTTCAGTCCACTGAACGTTCAGCTTTCCACATTGAACTCAGCTACCAAGTTTTCTTAGTATGAAGTTGGGTGTCCTAGCATTCAACGACTTAGTTGGACTTTAATCCCGTCCTTTTAGCATACTTTAAAACCAAATCTCTGGCCAATCCATTCGTCAAGTGATCAGTTAAGTTTTGTTGGACTTTAATCCCGTCCCTTTGGCTTGTCACTATCCTGCACCCTGAGGGACTCCTTAATGCGCAGATGACTGCTCAACTCAACACGAGTTAACTCCTCCTTGAGATGTTTCAAGGTGTGCTTGAAATCTTTCCAAGAAGGAGGAAGTTTGTCAATGATACAAAAGACTTCAATAGCCTCATCCATGTTCATCTTATGTTGTGTAAACCTTCTAAGTATACCAAGAAGTTCATTGTATTGTTCTATAACTGGTCTTGAATCAATCATTTTGTAATTGGTGAAATTACTAACAAAGAACTTCTTACTTAATGCATCATCAGCTATATATTTGGCTTCCAAGGAATCCCATAGTTCCTTGGAAGATTCAACACTTTGGTAAGTATCAAAGAAAGAATCAGACATACCATTTAGGATTAAACCCCTGTAGACATAGTCATCATTGTCACACTTGGCCCTATTCCTTAGTTTTTCCACGGTAGCATCATCACCATCTTCAAGAATAGGAGTAGTCAGCACATACACCACACTCATGCTGGAGAGCAAGAAGTGCATCTTCTTCTGCCATTTTCTAAAGTCCACCCCTTTAAACTTGTCAAGCTTGGCAAAGTTTGAAAGCATGTGTTTCATAGCAGCAACAACCATTGATTATCACAAAAATATTCTTCTTTGATTGTTGGTTGTGGTAGGCCCATAACAGGATAAAGATAATCAATAGCCTAGCTAATTACCAAAGATGGTTACCGGATATCACTTGAAGTCGTGTAATCACTTTCCAAAGAAGATTATTCTACCCTATGCTTGGGTATCACGAATACCTCCTTGGGATAAAACCAAGTGCAGTTCTTGTTTTAGGCACAAATCAAGAACCCTTTTGTTTTTAAGTGTTTAGGTTTTTTGTATATTTTTCCATGCAACTGTGATCCCTATTTATAAGAGATTTACTCAAAACCTAGTCAATGAAATTAATGAGAGATTAATGACCAATTAATCTCTTCTATAATTATCCTCTATAATTTAGGAATTAGTGGTTACATGACCAAATTAAATGTGGTCATTTAATGCAGTCAAACCTGCCACTTGAATAGGCCAAAGTTGTTACAAATATTTAATGTAGTCAAACTTGCCACTTAAATATTTGTAACCACCCATTAATCTAACCACTAAAGGAGTCAGGGAAAATCAATGACTTGATGGGTGTACACTCTGTACCTCCAAACCTATTTCCAAGTATGACTCGTTTCCCACAATTGCACTAAATTTTCAACAACGGATCTCCCCAGATCAACTTTATGGTTCTAACTTGAATAGGTAGATATTTATGTGGTCAGAAAAAGGATCTCAAAGGTCATAACATATCGAGAAAATACTTCAGTTAGGCCACAAAAACTCGTCCTCCCTGTATAACTCAAATTGGAAAAGATCTCATCAGTATCTATTTTAGTATATGTTAGTGCAAATATTATGATATTTAATCTATACGTTCTCTTTATGTTTTGGTGATGACAAACATGTGACTTGTAATATGTAACGTAAAGTGCGCAAGTTACTCGTAATCACAAATTATCAATGCATACTTGCATCTACATCTCTCGACGTCTCAAGTCTACATCAATACCGATATTTGTTTGCACCCGACGTAAATCACGTAAGGTATGTACAAACAATATTAAACTTGTAGGATGATCAAAGAAATAAGTTTTTATCTTAAACTTTATATTTTTATAAATATAACAAAACTATTTCTTAAAAATTATTTAGACAAATTATTTTTGAATTATAAAGAAATATTTTATTTGGTAATTATTTTGAATTTCAAAATCTGGTTATTTCCCCCCCTAAAATAAGTGTCACTTTCACCAGACAAATTTGTCACCACAAAAAGACAAAAACAGGAGCGTCTATCGGGGCGGTCCCTTAATTCGGTCGGTGGCCCCCTTAAATATTTAGCGGCCCCCTAATATATCTGGTACCGATGTATCCTGACAGGCTATTTTTCAGCTCCTATAAATAGTGGGCCATCTCCAACTATTTTTCACAACTCTTTTGCACGATTTTCTTTCAGTTCTTTCTCTTTCTAGATCTCACTAAATCTCTCTAAATCTTTGATCATTCAACTTGGTTAATCTTGTTTAAATGTGATCAAATCTTCTATCCTTTCCTCTTTTCCTCAAGTGCAAGAGAAGAACTTCGGTCATCTTCAAGATCCGAAGTTATGTAGTGTCAGTCTTGTTAGTCATTTGTCATTTTTGGTTACATATAGATTAAGTCCTGTCTCTCTCAATCTTTAAAGTGTGTAGATCAAATGTGTATATATTTGATTGAGTTGTTTGGGGTTGGTTAGTATTTTAGGATTAAAATACTTGGTGAAGTGGTAGATTGGTTATAGCTAAGATTAGGAATCACATCTTGCTTATGTGGAAAATAATGTAAGCAACGCTGATTTATGTGTTTAGGACATTAAAAGTCAAGGTTTGTTTGTTGGGCATAATAACATATACGGGTTTGGTTTGTACCGAAGAAGAACTCGACATCTAGCTTAGCTGTCGAAAAATAATATAGCATTGGTATAAGGTTTTCTCCGCCGAAAGGGACTTGTTGATTTGTGAAGAACTCTTGAGTTGGATACTCGAGGAGTGAGGTCAGGGCGAGAGGTCTTCGTGACCGAACACTATAATCACCGTGTCAGTTTGCATTTTCTTTTACCTTTCGCTTTACTTATTTCTTTACATTTACCGCTTTACTTTTATACTTGCATTGTGCCTTTGATTGTTATTCGTGATTGGTTGTGTATATATTGTTGTTAGGTTGATGTACTAATTGTTAGTTATTATTTTGGCTTGAGTTTGTATTATAAGATATGTGCTTTGTTGTTGTAAAATCCTATTTATCGACACTTCTCATATCAGGTCTAAACTTGATGGCAGATTTGATTACTAAAGATTTAAAGTGATTAAAATGGATAACGTATTCACACCCCCCCCCCACACCCTCTCTTACGGTTTTCATAATTGGTATCAGAGCCAGTCGCTTAGTTTCAAAAAATGGTTTTTGAAAATAGAGTAAACGATCTATGTTTCAAATTACCATGAAGGGGGATTTAATTATGAAAGTGTTTTGTTGTTTGTTCGTACTAGTTTGTTATTATATATAATTTGTATACTAGCTTGAAGGAAAAAAATTTTCTCAAAAGAAATTTGGATAGTGCCAACTTTTGTTTCCTAAGTCTTAAGAGTAGAAATGATGTCTCTTAAGAAACACGAAATTTATGTGTTGGAACCACTTTTTAATGTCTATCATTCTACTGTAAAAGTACCAAATGATTTTAACAAAAAATGTGTTTTGGGGTCACTCGGTGGCGGGGTTCCCTTAAATGTTATAGGGCGGCCCCCATAAATATATCTAGGGGCCGTCACCTTTATGGGGGTTGTCTGTCTGTTTCAGCAAAAATTTGCAAACTTTGAAAAATCATATAAAATCAATCGTAAGTCTGTAGAAGTCATGCCACCCGCCATTTCGAAGATAATTGAGTCTACTTTAATTTAAAAATACTTTCAAGTCTTTCATTCTAAATAAAATAGTCTGAAATGAAATATAGCATAGTGAGTCAAAACTTTGTGTTCCGTTTTAACGTTAAACTTGTAGTTTAATGTTCTTTTGAGATCCGCGGCATTTCTAAATTGATATATCTTTGAAAATAGTGTATTTTTCCTTTCAAATTTTGATACTCTAATTTATTCTTGTCTATGGGTGGTAATTTTTATTTTAAAAATCAATCAAGATATGTATACTTCGTTATATCTAATACACATACAAAGCATCGAATATCCTTATGTGTATGCTAGATGATTATGTGTGTTTACTTTTGTTTCAACTTGGTTAATAGATATTAATAAGTAATCATTACTATTTTTAATTGAGCTAATTATATATCCTATACACATGTGCCATATGTATGCTATTTGTAATGTTATAGTTTTCCGAATTATACCTAATAGGAATTACGCTAGATTTCTTGCGTTAAGTTGCAAAATTGTTTGTGCATTGCATATAGGCATAGATCACTATATTTACAAGTGTTACAAAAACATCTTGTAGATATTATGATCGTAGTACCATTTAGGTTGAGAGTTCAATAGTCTGTCAAGTGTGTGAAAATAATGTCCTAGGTATTTTGTTAAAAACCCGTCACTAAAATATTTCCAACACATTAAACTCTTTCTAACAAAAGTCTAAATCTTTTCTTCATCTTGACGTTTTTGACTTGGGTTGGTTAATACAAAATAAAAGATTGTATTAATTCATTCAATAATTAAGTAAATGAAAAATTATGTTTTAAACTTTTGTTGTGATCTAATACGCAAGTACTAGTAGTCTATTAAAACGTAATATGTAATGCGAAGAAAAGAATACTTAAACTATTATATATGAATATAAAGTAGTTCCGGTCTAAGAATATTGTGGTTGATAGTTATTAACATGTAATCCACTAATTATTGTAGATCGGTTGCCACTGAATTGAGTTCGGATTTTCGTTGTTAAGTAAGCGTTGATTTATTTAAGGTACATATATTCTATCATTTCTCTTAAGGATGCTTATGACATTTGATCCGTATCTATTTGCACCTATGAAATCTCTCTTTATGTTCCGCATCTTATGATTCGATATTCGTTTGTATCAACGCCTCCCCCTATTTTCTCTCGACAAGTGCTTCTACGTGGCATCAAGGCCTCGGACATCCGGGTGATCAAGTGCTACGTTCGCTTGTCTCTAGTCGTTTTATTTCATGTAATAAAGAAAAGTCTTCACATTTTTGTCACGCTTGCCAACTTGGCAAACATGTGAAGCTTCCCTTTCATAGTTCAACTTCCATTGTTAAACATTGTTTCGATATTATACATTCTGATTTATGGACATCACCCATTGTTAGCTCTATTGGTTTCAAATATTATGTTTTATTTCTTGATTATTTCTCTCATTTTCTATGGATTTATCCTCTTCGTTCTAAATCTGACATGTTTGATAAATTTTTGCATTTTCGCAACTATGTTAAAAATCAATTTAAATGTGAAATTAAAAGCTTCCAATGAGATAATGGCGGTGAGTTCGATAATAACCGACTTCACGCCCATTTTGTTAAAAATGGCATCCAATTTAGATCCTCTTGCCCAAAAACTTCCCAACAAAATGGCAAGGCGGAGCGAATGATACGAACAATTAATAATACCATTCGTACTCTTCTCTTTCAAGCACACCCCCTACTTTTTGTGCCGAAACCCTCCATATGGCCACCTATCCCCTAAACCATTTACCCTCTACCGCAATCCATAACGATATACCTTTCACACACCTTTTCAACAAACCACCCGATTACTCCCACCTTCGCATCTTTGGGTGTGTATGTTACCCTCATCTCTACTCACCTCATAAACTTGCCCCACGTGTCACCCCATGATCTTTTTAGGCTATCTTGCCTATCATCGTGGTTTTTGTTGCCTTAACCTCGAGACAAACAAAATTATTCTCTCCCGACACGTCACCTTTGACGAAACACAATTCCCTTATAAATCTATGACACCATCCTCGCCACCTTCTTACACCTTCCTTCATACTCAACCTTACCTCCTCCTCACTTCTCTTGCAACCAAACTTCCTAATTCTTCCACAAACATCCCACACCAAACGAGCAGCCCAACTGCTCCACCAATTACCGATCCAAATCAAAATCCTACTCACGCCGGCCCAAATTCACCAGGCCCAACTTTCCCCACCAACCAGCCCACTTGTTACGAACCACACAACACCCAAACCCAAACCCAAAATAGTCCACTGCCACCACTCATATTTGATCTACCAAATCCACAAACCAATACTGACCCAATTAATGAACCACCCCGCACTCATCCCATGATCACACGGTCGCAATCAGGCATTGTCAAACCTATCGATCGCTTGTCTCTAAATACTTTCTTGATATCAACTATTCCAAAAAATCCATCTGGCGCCTTAAAAGATCCCCAGTGGCGTAATGCTATGTACGATGAGTATAATGCGTTGGTTAAAAATGTTACTTGGCTACTTGTACCAAGGCCCACAGGTGTTAATATGGTTCGCTCTATGTGGTTATTTAAGCATAAGTTCCATGCTGACGGGACTTTGAGTCGTTATAAGGCTCGTTTGGTTGCTAACGGTAGTAGTCAGCAACTTGGTATTGATTTTAATGAGACATTTAGCCCGGTTGTCAAACCAGCCACTATTCGCATGGTACTTAGCCTTGTTGTGTCTCGTAAGTGGCCAATTCACCAACTTGATGTTAAGAATACTTTTCTTAATGGTGATTTATCCGAGACTGTCTACATGCATCAGCCACCCGGTTTTGTTGATGCCAGGTTCCCTAACCATGTTTGTCGTTTGCAGAGATCTTTATATGGACTGAAAAAAGCACCTCGTGCTTGGTTTCAGCATTTTGCAGGTTATGCCACACGAGCTGGATTTTATCACAGTAGTTGTGATTCTTCTCAATTTATTTATAGACAGGGATCTCAGGTTGCTTATCTTCTTTTATATGTAGATGATATTATTCTTACGGCTTGTTCTACAGTACTTCTTAAGCAACTTATTGATTCTTTACATCGTGAGTTTGACATGATTGACCTCGGGGCACTTAATTATTTTCTTGGTATCTATACTGTTCGTCACTCTACATGTTTATTTTTATCTCGGCGAAAGTACGCTCTTCAGCTCCTTGAGCGTGCTCACATGGTTAATTGTAACCCCTCTCAGACACCAGTGGATACGGAGTCCAAACTGGGTCCGGACGGGGTTCCGGTTCAAGATCTTACTATGTACCGAAGTCTTGCAGGGGGACTTCAGTATCTCATGTTTACACGTCCAGATTTGTCTTATGCAGTTCAACAGATTTGCCTTTATATGCATGATCCGCGAGAGCCACATTTAGCTGCTCTCAAGCGTATCTTGCGATATGTTCATGGTACTTTGGATTTAGGCCTTCACTTATATGCATCCTCCATTACCTCTTTGGTTGGTTATACTGATGCTGATTGGACGGGTTGTCCATCTACACGCAGGTCTACCTCAGGTTATTGTGTCTTTTTGGGTGATAATTTATTATCTTGGTCCGCTAAACGACAGCACACTCTTTCACGCTCCAGTGCCGAAGCTGATTACCGAGGTGTTGCTAACATTGTGGCAGAGACTACATGGCTTCGTAATCTTATTCGTGAGTTACACTCTCCTTTATCGACTGCAACTCTTGTCTACTGTGATAACGTTAGTGCTGTTTATATGTCTGCCAACCCTGTTCAACATCAACGGACGAAACACATTGAGATCGACATTCATTTCGTCCGAGATATGGTTACCGCTGGTCAGGTTAGAGTTCTACATGTGCCCTCTCGTTTCCAATATGCCGATATTTTCACCAAGGGGCTGCCTTCCGCATTGTTTGAAGAATTTCGATCCAGTTTGAGCGTACGGCCTCCTCCCGCTCCAACTGCGGGGGCGTATTAGTCAATATATTTGATTGATATTTGATTAGTTACCTTCCTAAATTAGTTGATATATTTTTGGATGCTTTGTCATCATTAGCTGTATCGTAGTTATCTTGGGCTCAAGCCCATCCCCTTTGTAATCTATATATACCTTGTCATTTGTGAGAAATAATCAAGGAAAACCAATTACCTTCAATATGGTATCACAGCCAATATCGATCCACTCCTAAAATCTCTCATCTCAGTTGTCCCCTCCCTTATTCTTTCTCTACCTCACAGTCATTTTATTCACCAAATAAAAAAATAAATAGCAAAACACACCCTTAGGGTGCGTTTGGTTTGCGAATGGTTTTGAATTTGGATTTGAATTTGAATTTAGATTTGGATTCGAGTTTGGGTTTGAATAAAAAATTATATTTGATAAATTTATTGATTGTATATTATTTAAATTGATATAATAATTAAAACTAAAGTTTCTTATCAATAAAATAAAAGAAAAATGAAATAAATAGTGAATATGAAAAAAGGCCTACAAATACAGTATGATGTGACTAGTTTTTTGAAAACCTGGACTTGTAACCGGGAATTTAATTGATACATTATTTTTAGGTGTGAGTCCAATATTTGGGGTCAACAATGCCAAACCTATACAAGTAATTTTAAAACTGAATTCCTTAACCATACCTCTAACCTCACCAACCAAACGCACCCTTAATTTTCATTGAACTAACATAGATGACATATAATACCTTACTAAATAGTTAGAAACAATACATTAAAAAGAGGTATGAATAACTCCCAAAAGTGATTGTAATATCTTTTTATTTTTTTGGGTTTTTATAATTTTGTTTGTGTTATAAAATTGTGAAATGGAAAGTGCGAAAAAAAATATAAAATTTGGCAAGTCTCAATTATTAATCTGACAAAAAGTATAAAAAAAACTGATAAAAACTATGTTAATGTGAAGGTTGTAAAAAATACAAAATGTGTGGCATGATATTGAACCACACCATTTCTATAACATAATAATAACATTTATTATTTACTCACTTCCTAATTTCCCATCTCACAAATTGCAATACTTATCCATTTATCTTCACCACTTTCAACTGAGAAACACATAAAAACTTCAAACGAGGGTTCCTGATTTGGTATGGAGGGCACACTTTCTATTTTCTAATGAGAGCATTGTAACTTTTTTCGCAAAATTTAACAAGTTTTCCTAATATATTATAGGGTACTATTATTGGTACTTTTCTGAGTCACATGTTTCGTATCTTTTTACAATCTCTACCCACTTAGATCTCTTGTTTATAGTACAACATGTTTTTTTACAAGTATTTGTTTGGTATTTTTTGTCAGTTTAATACTATTGAGTTGTTAAACTTTATAATTTTTGTACCGCACTTTCTATTTCATAGTTTTATACAAGGTTCTAAAAGGCACGCCATAGCATCGTTAAGGCCTCGCAAAGACGCGAGACGTGACCTCCACGCTATGCAATAGACCAAGGTGTAGACTTAAGACCTGACGTGAGATGAGAAGTAGAAAAACATGATAAGATGTGATGCGTAGAGGCTTTTTTGAATTCAATTTCAATAAAAAAAATTATTAAAATGAAAAAGATTACTGATAACATCAAATAATTGATACATTTTAATATATAAAATTCCCTATAATAATGCTTACAAATATGTTATTAATGTATGAAAACATTACTTAATTATTTATTATTAGTTTTCAGGGACCAAGTGAGCATTTTAGCAAAAGACAAGGGATTTGGACATGGAATGCACTAAAGTGGAGAGTCCAAGGCAGTTTACGGCGTAACATCCCCGAAGGATTACGCCGTAACATAATCCAATGAAGAAATGAGTCATCACACCCTTTACGGCGTAAAGCCTCTCCTACTTTACGCCGCAACATTCAAATTTACAAGAGAAGATTTATCTGAGTCAGCATTATGGCATAACATTGGCGACAAGGTTACGGCGTAATATCATTTTATGGCTAGAAGATTGGAAGCTTACATAGCAAGATTATGTCGTAACATCTCACAAGGGTTACGCCATAAACATTTCAAAGCCTATAAATAGAGCCCTCCCCCGGCTCATTCTGCATCACTCACTTCCACCACTTTACACGCAGTTCTAAAGGGTGAACCAAACCCCTAAGGTTTGAAGCATTCCATCAGAAGGTCTAAGGGAGAAGTCACTTACATAATTATTGTATTTAATCATTCATTTCATCCTCTGTAAGAATTATGATGATTCAATCCATGTTTTAATTCATTACCTTTGTCACTTTTATTACTATGAGAATATGAGCACTCTTTCAGATAGGGTTAATAATCGGTTTAGATTATGGATTGGTCTTAAAGATAGTTGGAATTTAACCACTGCAAGCTTGGACGCCTTGCTCGTGTGATCGTAGGGGAATGTGGGATCGATGTATAAGACAAACCTCAAATGAACATTCGGGTTTGTTGACATTAGAAC
>BQNB010196370.1:0-11294 GCA_026074375.1 Tanacetum coccineum | reverse complement strand
CTACTATTATTATTAGACAATGCTGGCGTTCGGGATGTCGGGACTTCTAAAAACGGAAAACTACTAAAATTAGTAAGTTTTAGCGAGATAGACGTGGAAGGTACATGTTTAGGTTTCGTTAGTGCGTTTATGGAAATATGGACTTGCAAAAAAAAGGACGACTATGATTATTTGGTATTTGTATGTGTTATGGATCTGTTCGTGTACAGCAGTTATGGTGTTCGTTTTTAGATGGATTGGCTGCTGAGTGGGTTCATAATTATGTGCGACATTGGAAGATGCTGTTGGTAGGCGTACAGGTTATGGTTTGATGATCGTGTTGATTTGATTTGGCAGCAGGTTATATGGTGTTTATTCTAATATTACAGCAGCAGGTTGCGAAGGTGTGTTTTACAAAGAAACAGCAGGTATTAATCCTTGGTTTGATTCTGGTAAGTACTCATATTGGTTGACGTCACAAGAGTTTGGATTGTGATTCTATACGTGGATTATGGAAGTAAGTTTGGTTATGATTCGCAAATAATGAGATAAGATCTGCTTTAAATAAGAATTCCCTGATTTTTAGGGATTGTGTTTGATCCTAGTATAACTTTCATATATACTGGTTCGTGGTTATTAAATGTATTTAGAGTTAGTACTGTCCATGTAAAACTTAGTACTGCTCACAGATTTTTAGTACTGCTCATGTATTGTTGCTGTATGGATTAATACTGGTCATACATTTTTAATACTAGTCGCTTCGTGGTTAATACTGCTCCTTCATGGTTAATTCTGCTAGTGTTAAGCGACGAATCAGTAACAATGATAGTGTCACAAAAGGCCATGGGAGGAAGGAGACATATGATTTGTGATAGTTTTGCAACAGATTTGTGACAAGTTAGTAACATGATAGTGACAACTTTGGGACAGAAAAAGTGTTGCTATTTGGTTTGGATGTTAATTCTGCTAGCATTACTCAGTTAAGTCTGCTAGGCTTATGGTTAATTCTGCTAGCTTTGTCCGATATGGGACAACACAGACGCGTTTGGATCTCGAACAATGATGAAATAGTGGCTAGTTTTTAGGATTATTTTGAAGAAAATTGGTTATTGCCTATTTGATGTTGTAGTTGGGTTTCACAGGTGCGTGACTTATCATATCTTAAAGTATAGTTTTGCAGGCTATGACTTTTAAAGATAACTTGTTTGTGCTAAATTGTTGGTGACGAAGACTTGATGAATCTAGCAAAGGTGTACGATCTACCTTATGTTGCTTACTACGTACATTTGCTATCACTTTAAGGAGTTACGTTGTTGTGCTCAGTGTCTCATTTTATAGGATAAATGAGGATTTTGTCAAAAGATTGCGATCTACTTATATTTTGGTCTTGGTATAAGTTTGACGTCATGTGAATAGTGCAAGACATAAGACACAAGTTTGGGAAATTCTACTTCTTCAACATATGGGTTATACTCATTTTTCTTCATCAAAAATTACCACTTGGAGCCTACAGAGTTCGAGATTCAAGAGATGGTTAGCATACTTTCAGGGGAAGCTTATTGTTAACCATCTACATGTACCACTTAAGGGGAAGTGTTCACAAGTTGCTTATCTACAGATGACCCCTATTTAATGATTACAAAAAGGTTAAGAAGACTATATGGTTTGCAGCTTATTTTAAAGTGGTGACATGTACAAGAAGATCTTATTTCAAGGGGAAGCTTTGAAGATTGTTTCATACATGAAGATTGTTTTGTAATATCAAATAGGGGAAGATTGTTGGGATCTCAGATTTGATGATTACAAAAAAAGTCTTCAAAAGATAAGAATTAGAAGATTCTCTCAGATTTGGTCAAAGATAAAGATAATATTTAATTGATTTTCTTATTAATTATCTTTATTAGTTTCCATGTAAACCTTGACTCCTTATACTATAAAAGGAGGTCTAAGGTATGTAGTTTATGCATCCAGAATAGACTGGATGCAGACTTTCTCAATGAGGAGTTTAAAAACAGCGGTGTGTGTGTTACCGGTTTAGTAGTAGTAGTAGTTAGTTTATTAGATAGTTGGTGTAGCCTCATTTATTTGATCTAATATAATGGAAGGCCCTGACAATGTCGGTTAAAACCTTGTTCTGATAAATTTTGTTCTTTTGTTATTCCGTGCGTGTTCAATATTATTTGTATAAATATCTAGATGAGTCAAATCGATTCTCAACATGTGGTATCAGAGCGGGTTGCTCTTGATATCTAGGATAACAAGGTTATTTTTGTTTCATGCTATAAAGGAAAAAGAAGATATAAGATCAACCTGATGTTCTTATAGTCGATTGGTGATGTTCTTGTCTCTACTAGCTTTGGTGAGTTACCCACGAAGGTGATGATGAACCCTAGTGGAACGTTTACTGTTGTCGAATCTTCATGTCCTACTGTTGTTGTTTTTAGGGATGGTAGGGTTTTTAAGCTGGAGAATAACATCTTTTATGCAGACAGATTACTACTGATAGTTCGACAAAGGTATCGTGTTTGATCTTAAAAAGTAGCAGCCAAGAAAAAGGCCTATCAGATCGTTCATTGGTGTTTATAGAAACCCTAACTTGTGGTTACTATTTCATTCATTATCAGGGTTTCATTATGTATCTGTTCCAGTTCAGATTCCAGATGGGTTTTCTGAATGCAGGCTACGAAGAGATGAATGAAGACCATTGATGATTATGTTTTTAAGGAAGCAGAATGTTACAAGATTGATACAGTTATTCAGATGGATCACTGATGTGATTAATGTTGCTATAACTGTTTGGGCTACACGATTGGTTAAAGTTTGCCATGAATGTTTCTGCTGCTAACAATACAGGTATTAAAATAGTATAAAGGTTTATGAACAGTAGTTCTTCATAATAAGCAAACGTGTGGGATCTACACATAGAGTTGACCGTGTTTTTAAAACCCTATGTTGGCATGTGCATGGAACAGTTATAGTTTTTGGAGATACATGGGATACGAAAACATATTTTAGTGCTGCTTTATAAAAGAAGTTTATTGTTTATACTGTTTGAGCAAAAGTAAGTTAATACTGTTTGGAGAACATTAGTACTGCTACGCAAGAAAGATGTGTATAACAGTATTAAGTTTGTACTGCCTGGGCCCATTGGATATTAGTACTGTTTGGAACATGGAATGTTACTACTGTTCGTGTTTGGTATGGTCAACATGGGAAAAGAATTAAAACAGATACGCGTGTGTTTATACTGCTAGAACGTTGTTGGGCTTCAAGCTTAATATTGTTTGGACCAAGAAAAGGTTAGTATTGTTCGAAAAATATGTTTGTACTGCTAGCATCGTCTGAGAAAAATAGTTAAAACTGTTAGTTCTATCCTACATATCCAGTTTGTACTGCTTGCCTTATCAGAAATCAGATAGTTCACATTTTTTACCCTTATTTAATAGATAAAGGGGAGGGTTCTCCTACACTTGAGTTCAAATGTTGGTGATAGTAATGGTACATACCATCGTGATGAGAAAGAGCCATATGTTGAGAAATTTGTTGTTGAAGAATAGGCTCTAAACGGTGTGCTTCTAGAATTCTACCTCTCTCTACTTCATTTGGCCTATCGAATAAACTAAGTTCTTTTTCTAAAGGAGAAACTTCTTTAGATTCTAATCCCCAATCATCATCAAACATCTCCCAATTTGAAATATCAACACCTAGGGATGCACTTTTTCCTAATAAACCTGATTTAAATCCATAATGTTTCTTAAGATCATCGATGCATGGGCGTTAATAGCAATACGTATCCTTAGGGTGGGAAGATGCCGCACGAGGTGAAGGTGGTGTATTAATGGTTAAGCTATCTACTTCCTTCATCCTAAAACTATCCAGACTATGTGGTTTGATGGGTGGTTTGGGGCCTCTTTCTTCTCCTAGACTTACATTTATAGATAGACAATATGGTAAGGGTTGTGGTTGAGGCTTCGGTTCATCAATACTAGGAATTTCCCTAGAGCTAAGAGGAATGTCATGATTACATGTATTCAAGCCTAAATCATCTAGTGGTGTTTCATCTAAAGGTTCTACCTCAATCGGGATTCCTAAAGTCTCTTCTACTTCTTCCGGGTAAGTAGCAAGCAGTGTGTATTCCTCAAATGATGGGAGGACTTGCAGGGTACTTTGTAGGTCTGGATTTTACACCTTATCCCATGCTATACCTCTATGCACCTGAACCCAAACATCATCATTTCCAAACAATCTTTTTGCTTGAGCCTTCAAATTTGCTACTTCTTGTTCATAAATAATGTTTGGTGGGTTATCCTATTCTTTTTGGCCTTCGGTGAAATCTTCTATGGCTTCCCATGCTTATTCACCACATAATTCCCAAAGTTTCCCGTATGCTGCAAAGTCAAGGTCTATTCGGGTATAGTCATCGACATGATCATAAAAGAATTAAGTAAGGGACCATAAATCGAGGCCATGATGAGGGACTCTTTTGATTAAGTTTTTGAAACGAGTCTACGCATCATATATAGGTTCATCTTGATGTTGTTAGAACACCAAGGTATTTCTTTAGAATGGAAAGGTTGTGTTTCGTGGAGGGTTTTGAAAGGGTGCGGTTGGTGGTCTTTCATACATCATGATGGTGAACGAAAGAGTGATTTACAAAACAAAGGGCACAAAGAAAAGATAGACTATGAGAAAGCTAATATACGGAAATTAAATTCTCACTTGAAGGGATTCAAGCGAGTAGAACTAAGCTAAACTATGATCAAAACCTAACTATTCCCCAGGCGGCGACGCCAAAAACTTGATGTGCGGTTGTCGTAGGACTTCTACACGAGAAGTTTTACAACTCCCTAGGCAGTGCACCTAATCGTTGTAGTGTAGTATGGGCAAGACTCGGGGTTGTTTATCGTTCACTCGAGGAATAGGTTGGGAAGGCTTGATCACGGTCTAACAGAATTCTAAGGGTTGAGGGAAGATTCTTTTTGTATTTTTGTATTTTATGGAAAGCAGGTAAATCATATAATTGGAGAGAGTGGTTTGGTTTTAGCTATTAAACTAAATAATAATCTAAACTAATGGTGATAACAATAAGATAAAAGATTATGTCTATTTAATCATGTATTACTCCCTAGATTGCTTCTCCTAGTGTTGTTGCCTTGTCACACTTGTGATGATCTATGTAATTATTTCCTAAAGCATGAACGAATTACATGAACCCGCCGTCTACTTAGTATGCCGCTAGAGCAATGCACATGCAAGGTAGTATGAAGACTATTACACGGCCCCTAGGAGTTTACTAAGTGCATGTGAAATACATTAAAAGTAGATCAACCATATTAGGGGGCAATGTAGTATGAAGACTGTTACCCGATGGTATCCTTTCTACACAATTACATTTCCCTAGACATATCAACATCGATGCAAACAAAAGCTGGTTTTCTAAGACCTAATGTGCACATCCATCACAAGAGGCAACACTACTAAGATCTACAATCTAGGTTTTATACAATCATAAATAAACACAACAATAGGTTTAGCCAAGCATGTTAAGAATAAAGAAAGAGCAATAAATCACGCAACATATAAACATATTGAATGATTAAGTAAACCTTAGTTGATTAAGACATGAATTAGAAGAGGTACAATAGGGTTTTTAAACCCTAAAATTATTCTAAAGTTACACACTCAAAACCCTAAATTCGGGTTTGAATATATAAGAAAATCGACGTGACGGCGTCGCGTTTTAATCGTGATGCCGTAGTAAAATAAATCTTCTAGATCTGCTTGGTGCGGGCTGACGTCGTCTTGAAATAGGTGACACCATCACTTAATGAGTTGTGATGGCGTCGTGTATGGCTTGTGACGCCATATCCAGGCTCTGTGAGCACAAATCTTCAAGAGTCTTGGTCTTGGTTTGTAATCTCGTCTGTTTCTTCTCCAAATGAGCCCAAGTCACGTGAAATTCATCCAAATGTCTTCCAAATGAGAAATACCTAAAAAGGAATGATTAAGTACCTATTTTGGGCATAAACACACGATTTTGGGGTTAAACGACCCCGAAAAAGTGTATAAAATGACACCTCATCATGTAGTGCACCAATTCTGGCTTTACCTGAAGGAAGCAAAGATTTTATCGTATACTGCGATGCTTCGATCAAAGGTTTGGGTATTGTGTTGATGCAAAGAGAGAAGGTGATTGCTTATGCATCACGCCAATTGAAAATTCATGAGAAAAACTATACGACTCATGATTTGGAACTTGGAGTAGTAGTGTTTGCTTTAAAAATCTGGAGACACTATCTATATGGAACCAAGTGTATGGTGTTCACAGATCACAAGAGTTTACCACACATTCTTGATCAAAAGGAGCTGAACATAAGGCAACATCATTGGTTAGAGTTGCTCAGCGATTACGACTGTGAAATGCGTTACCACTCGAGGAAAGCAAACGTAGTGGCCGATGCCTTAAGCTGTAAAGAACAGAATAAGCCATTACGAGTTCGAGCCTTAGTCATGAATATTGGTTTGAATCTCCCTAAAAAAATTTATAAGCTCATATAGAGGTACATAAACTAGAGAATCTCAAAAACGAAGACGTCTGAGGTATGATCACGAAGGATATACCAAAGGAGAAATTGGAACCCCGCATGGATGGAACCGACTTACTAAATCTACAATCTTTGTACCAATAAGGGAAACTAATCCCATGGAAAAATTGGCAAGAATGTACCTGAAGGAGGTAGTCACGAGGCATGGAATACCTGTCTCAATCATTTGTGATCGCGACCCTAGGTTTGCATCAAATTTATGGAGGTCACTTCAGAAGGCATTGGGTATGAATTTAGATATGAGTACTGCATACCACCCATAAACTGACGGACAAATCGAGAGGACTATTCAAACCCTTAAGGATATGCTGCGTGCTTGTGTGATCGACTTTGGAAAGGGTTAGGTTAACCATCACACTAGCATCAAGGCTGCACCATTTGAAGCACTTTATGGTCAAAAGTGTCGTTCGCCTGTTTGTTGGGCTGAAGTTGGAGAAGTTCAACTCACCGGTCCAGAGATAGTTCAAGAGACGACCGAGAAGGTCATCCAGATCAAGCAAAGAATTCAAGCCACTCATGATCGACAAAAGAGTTACGCTGATTTAAAGCGTAAGCCGATGGAATTTCAAGTTGGAGATAGAGTTATGCTTAAGGTTTCGCCTTGGAAAGGAGTAGTATGTTTTGGCAAATGGGGGAAGCTAAACCCTAGATATGTTGGACCTTTCAAAGTGTTGGAAAAGGTTGGATCCGTTGCTTACAAGCTTGAGCTTCCTCAAGAGTTGAGCAGGGTTCACAATACGTTTCATGTATCCAACTTAAAGAAGTGCTATGTCGACGAACCATTAGCCGTTCCGTTAGAAGGACTTCATATTGATGACAAGCTTCATTTTGTTGAGGAACCAGTAGAGATCATGGATCGTGAAATTAAACGACTAAATAAAAGCCGCATTCTAATCATTAAGGTTCGATGGAACTCTAGGAGAGGTCCTGAGTTCACATGGGAATGTGAAGACCAATTTCAAAAGAAATATCCACACCTCTTCACAAAGACCGCACCGTCGTCAAGTGCCCCGTCTTAAGCCTTGAGGACAAGTCGCATTTAACGGGGGAAGACTGTAACAATCTGTATTTTAGGTCATTGTATGACGTTATATATTTCACTATTTATTTTTAGTCTTGTACGTGTTCGCTTTTAATTTTAATCGTTAAGTTAAACCGCGTAAGCTAAACATCAACAATCAACGTAAACAGGCGCCAAACAAATAAAAGTTTACGTCAAGCAAGCAATATATTATTTTTACAAAAGTAATAATCAACTTTTATATTTTATTTTTATTGGTTACGTAAAACGTTTACGTTTCATGATAAAATACGTTTAGGCATTCACGGAACCACCAAAACTTATCTACGCTTCAACAAATACCCACAATTATACCCAATACTCAAAAATTACACAATTTCCTTATATATATGTATATGTGGCCGGATATAAAGATGAAAACACAAAGATATTTTAGTTTGACAAATTCAATTAACATGTGTTATATATCTTCACAAGCTAACTTCACCAACTAGTCTTACACCTTCCAACTCTTGTAAGAGCACACTCCCCCCCATGAGTTTCTTACACAATGGTCATTCAAGCCTAAACATGGTTAAGTTAAAGTAACTTTGGTTAGTTACATCTTCCTATAAAAGAAAAGCTATTGAAAGTAAAATCTCAGTTACCATTTCACAAGTAAAAAACTTCACTCTTTTCTCTCTTGGCTCCTCCCTAGCTCACGACTTACAACAAACACTCTAAAAAGTGCTAAAAAAATAAAAAAAAGGGAAAAATAAAAAAAATATGAATGAATGATGAGTAAATGAAAAAGTAAAAAACCCGCTTTGAGAAAAAAAAGAAGAAAGAAAAAGAAAAATAAAGCTTAAATGTCGTAATTGAATAAGATTAGTAAAAATCTCATTTTCTGAAATTTAAATATATTTTAGACTAGAACTTGCCAGTGTAAACGTGGATAAATGGTTTCAACCATATGATATGAAACTTGAAAATTAAACTAAGAAAAATCTACGTTATAAGTTGCGGTTTATCTAAGTCAAGTATTAGTTTAACGAGAATTCCAAGAAATTTGAAATCGAAGGTCCGGTGAATTCCGATACTATTCTCTGTGGGGTGTCAAAAGCCTAGTCACCTAAGTCGTTCGGCTGGGATGTGCTGAGAAGAAAGTCGCTACATGGAATGATCTCGCCTTCAAATCTTAGTTCTTGGAAAGGTCGTTAAGCTTAGTACCAAATTCAGAGGGATAACAACTTTCGTAAAATGTCGATTGGATGGTCAAAATTTTGAAATGTGCACATTCACACCAATATTTAATAAACTACCGGGAGCAAAAAGTTAGCTTAGGCTTACACAAATTGCAAATATGAGTAGTGTTAACATTTTATACATACTTTTGCACAACATTAATAATTGTTCAAGCTTAGTTTGGGAGTAGTAAAAAGAGGATGATGATTATTATCTCCTGGAGGCAACCAGTTTACGTGCTTCCCGTTCTTCGTTGTATATTATCTCATAAATAAAGTCAAGCAGGCGGGTCACAATCTATTAATTTATAATAATTAATAAGGGTTAAAATGGGACGTTTGAAATTCAATGATTTTTATTTATATCCCCTGAATGATTATGTATCTGTCTTGTTTGATGTGATGCATTATTCGTTTAGGGGATCGAAATCGTTTTTTAAATTTTACGTTTTTTATTAAGTTGCTTGAGGGTAAACAATGCTTAAGTGTAGGGGTATTTGATATTTGTTAATTTATACATATATTAAGTGTTAAAATACCCTTATTTACGGCTTAATAAATAGCAAAATGATAAATTTGAAGTGCATATGTCGTTTAAATGTGTTATTTATTGTTGTAGGCACGAAGCAATGATATTTGAGCATTAATACGGGAGTATTTATTGAAGCTCGAAAAAAGACCGATGAAAAAGCCCGAACAAAGTTAGAAAGAGAGAATAAACTTAAAGCCCAATTATCAATGAAAATTTTGGTTATATGAAGAGCCCAATTTGCAGCTATGCTCCATCTCATTTTAGCAACCCGTATCCAAACCAAGACAAGATATTTTACTCGATTATTTATCAAAGTGTTTACTTATTCATTTGGAAGGAAACGTGGCAAATGGAGACTCATTCAATTTATCTTGGACAATACTCTACAAAATGGATATAAAATGGATGAGCAATGTATGCATCAGGTAGAGCCGACACCTTCCTCCCTTATGAAGGTCGGTGATACCAACACCAATCATTTTGTCATTATGAGTTAATTAATTAGGAACTCTTGTTTTATTTTTATTGTTTCAAGTAGTATTAAATGTGATTTCATTTACATTAACTTTCATTTTCATTCATAGAAACTAGCTTTTGTCTTGGTCATTTTAATTCTTTTGAATTTAATGTCTAATTTTTGTTAAAGAGTTTATTAATTTGAGCTTTTAATGAAATGGTTTCATTTATGTTTTTTCCTTACTAGTTGATTATTTCTCACATTTCAGATTCATTCAAACTAGTTTTTCATCAATTTAATTAGTAGGTAATGAGTGGTTTAATATTTGGGTTAATCATGGAGTTTAAGGAGATGGGTTTGAAGCTTATGGAATGGGTCTTATTTCGTCACTTTCATTTTGTTATCCTCATTTGGTTATCTCTATCCCTTTTATCCTTTTATTGTGTTTATTATTATTATACTTAGCTTATATTTTAATATTGTTGCATATTACTTGCTTATTACTATTATGGTAGAGTAGTTTGTGTATGTTTGTTTAGAAATGGATGGTTACATAGTTAGGATTGCGGTTTGAAGCTTGTTGGTGAATTTAGTATGTATTTTAGGTTAGTTTATTGACTAGAAATTAGGTTAGTTGCTTCTTGACTAAAATCGTGAAAGGTTCGCCCGATCGGTTTTTGAGCCTTATTTGTGACTAGACACCTTTAGCTCACAGTAAGATAAGTAAGACGTGCTTTGTAAACTTTATTCTAGTAGCTATTAACGGGAGACATCCGACCTTTGGTGTACTTAGCCTATAATATAGACTAAACGGTATAATGTGCGCGAATAGGAGTTAAGATTGAAATACGGAACCATATGAATAAATTAACCCTTGTTCGAGTTTTAGTTCACCAATTTAATCATAACCATCTACCATCGATTTCTAAACTAAACATACCCCTTTTAGTATAAGTTTAGTTGGATTTCTATCGAAATAATCATACCTGTGCTTTTCTGTGCCCCACGCAGCCCTATTTTGACCAATATATTGTTTTATTTTACCTAAAAAAATGATGATGATATAAAAATTTGTAAAAAAATAAGTAGGCCCGTAGGCTAGAACAAGGGAGATTCTGACTTGACCGAGTATTGCACTCTAGCTTTCCCCTTAGATTTCGAGACTAAGCATTTGCAAGACTTAATTTTTTTTGCAAAGAACGAAAAATGATAGAGTTGAATATAAGTTAGATGTTAAGCGTGGAGTAGTTAGATCTCTTTAGAGCTCATAGAGGTTAATTGTGGTTTTTTACTCCCATCGGCTAAATAAACGTAATAAAATAATTTTCAATAAATAAACTTGACTCGGAAGTTAAAAGACCACAGGACTCGAAATTTGGCCATAATAATAACGTAGTTAAAAGACCACATGGAAGATCCACCTTCTTAGCCCTTAAAAGATATATTATGCATATATATAAATGAAACAATATATTGG
>BQNB010196368.1:0-11294 GCA_026074375.1 Tanacetum coccineum | reverse complement strand
CTAACTATTTCATTCATAAAATTCAAATACACATTACAATACTAAAAAAAAACACACATTAAAAAAAATACCGAAATAAAAAACGGTTCGATTTTGATTCATTGTGAAAGAGTTTGTAGTGTTTTTTGTTGTAAATGTATGTTTTTTTTTGTGAGAAAATAATATAGATGTATTGAAGTATTTATAATGAGTTGTGTGAGGGGGGTAAAATGAAATTTTTTTTTTTAAAATATAGCCGTTAGGGGCTGTTTTGTAAATTTTTAAATTTTTTTTTTAATAAAACTAGCCGTTAGGGGGTGTTTGGTAACTTTTTAAAAATAAAGGGGAAAATTAAAACTAGTATATAGCCGTTTAGGGGGGGTAAATGAATTTTTTTTTTAAATCAACCCCAACGTGCGTGGGCCGGCCAACGCCGGACCCAACGCCGTTGGGCAACGCCGCATAGCGGTGTAGTAACGCCGGCCAACGCCGTTGCCGGCGTTACTACACCTAAGGCTCTAAGTGATTTTGATTTACTAAATCCTTAGACTTGAAATGTAAGTAGGTCTTGCATGTGTGGATAATCCTTCTTGATGTAGTTTAGTTATCCTTAATAAGGTAGCTAATAAGGACTATTTTCAGAAGTGATTGTGAAGCATATGACTTGGCACTTTTAGTCAATAAAGAATTTATTCCTTCAATAGTTGAAGTATGATGCCATTGGGCCCCTCGTAGGGTTAATCAGATGTATGTGTGGCCGCACCCAAAAACTCAGGTGAATATGTCTCAATGATTTTTGGTAATCTTGATTAATCATATATACGAGAAACAGAATCGTTAATTAATGGAATGACTTAGATCCATATCCATTTTTTAACACGGTATCAGAAACAAAAGGATTGTAAATACTTAAATAATTTAACTGTGACTTTACGAAAGTATACTCAGGTATTCCTAGGAGCATTGGCGTGTTGCTAGTCGCTTACCAATGTTATTATATTATTTGAGACATGTCCAAATGGGAGCAGTTGGGATATGTACATATATCAAATAATATATGTCCGAGAAATTACATGAGCCTATGGGGGCACACGCGTTTCCACAGATGATACATTTATTAATGTAATTAAAATATTTATCGTATATTAATTATATTAATATGTTTCACGAAATAATTAAACGGTCGTTAATTATAACTTTAGACGTTTGATAATAATTAATAGATATTAACAAGTGAAGGACTTGTCAGTAGAAAAACCAAACTCGTGGGGTGTTGGTTGTGACCGGTCGAATTTGAGAAAGAAAGAGGGGGTAGAGTGTCGTTTATTGTAAACTTGAGGAGGTGTTCAATTATGACTTGGAGACCAAGTTATTAGGTTATATAATGAACCTCTTTTGGTTCATTGTAAATTAACGCGTACAAAAAACGACACATATATCTTAAGATCTGATGAGATAAAAAGATATATTTCTTAAATGTCATTCGACTTTACTCTGCGGATAAAAACCTACGAATGTGATTAATTACAATCATGACTATCCTACCAGATAGCTATGTAGCACTAAATCATGCCTTGATGGCCAAATGTCTGGCAAAAATCACCGTATCGGGATGATTTTTTTGCAAAAAGTTTAACCAAAAGTTTGCAAAAATCATCCCTTAGGGAGTGATCTTTTGCAAGCGTTTCACCACTCAGGATAATAGTGCCATTAGTATCGCTAGGGATGATTATGCCACAACAGCAAACCACAGGATGATTTTTGCAGTTTACACTTTCTAAATGTATTTCGACTTTACTCTGCGGATAAAAACTACGAAATGTGATAAATTACAATTCATGACTTATGTCAACATATCTATCATGTATACTGATTATTTTATGTGTGGTGAAACCAAGCATCTAATGTAACGTATACATTTATATTACGTTAGCCTATTTATTCTCTATGGATTTGATACCATATTAATCAAGAGTATCCAAATCTATTGAATTAGTGTTGGTTTATCTATCCGTGAAACAACTAGCAGAATTTGGCCGAACTACTGACGGTAGTTGTCAACCATGAAGGTTATCTACTTCGGTAACTTGTTTGGTTTCGTGTTGTATTATTCAATTTATACACACGCGTATATTCAAGAACGGTGTTCGTTTATTGCTAAAAGTTACACGTTTTTATTAGATCCCTTGTTATTACAATATTCTATACGTGTCTTATTTATCCGCTCTACTTCGTTTAAGATTTAATGGTTGTAAAAACCCAACACTTATCTACTATTTTTTGTAGATAAAAAGATTGATAAACAATCTTCCCTTTATAATTTGGAGAAAACCCTATGCCATTTTTTTATGGATTCAGGGAGTGAAATTTGGTCACCCAATATTAATAGATTACAAGTGTTAACCATGCAATTAACCTTAAAATGAGTGACAAGTCATTTAAGAACAACACTTTTGATGACACGTATTAATTTTAGTGAGGATATCTAAAAAATTAGTGGGAATTGGAAGAGAGCAAGAAGAGCTCGGCTTAAATGGCGTTTGAAGTTTGAACAGTGTCTACTCAAGCCCGACTCCTCAATAATCCCATTTTTTTCTCTCTAGATCAAAAGCAGGTTCCATTTGAACGTCGCCTTGACAACAGTGCCAGCCCATTCAACCTAACCTACTTCCACAATGATATAGTAATGGCTTATGATATATGTACCCTCTCTAAAATACAAATTGTACCCCCTCCCGGGTTTTTTGCGGTTTTTTTTTTGTATTTTATTTTTTTTGTATTTTTTATAATTTTGTATATGTTATAAAACTGTGACACGGAAAAAACGGAACGAAAAATATAAAGTTTAACAGGTCAAAAGTATGAAACTGTCAAAAATTACGAAACAAAAACTAATAAAAAACTGCGTTGCACTGTAAAAAAGATAGTACAAAAGAAATCTTTTATACATTTTGCCAGTATGCAGTGGGCCAGGGGGTACCAATAGAGGAGGTAACCCTATAGTAAATATAATTTCCTCAAATCTTCATGATTCCAAGTTGACCAGCGGATGGAGAACAACTTAATATTTAATAAAAAATGATATGATTACTTAGTTTTGTAATATTACTTATGGATAAGATGTAAATTATATAAAACAGAACATTACCTCTCATGTATGAGAGGATCTTTTTCCTTTAATTATTCTCTATTTCCATTATTGTTTCTTTGCGTTGACATTTACTAGTTCAACCATGCATTGCTTCTTCGAACATTACCATGTCGCTTCATATCGTGTATATATCCCACCTTCATTTCTAAACTCACAATCCATCTTCAAAATGTCTCCCCAAAAGTTCCACGATGAACTACATCTGCAGCTGTATAAAAACACTAGATCATGGTCAATTGTTAATCGACTACAAGGTTTTACTACAGCAATTGGGAACAATGCTGTTACTGAAGGCTTAGGCAATCTACTAACCAGGGGGAGGCCAGCACCAGGTTTTAGTACAGCAATTGGGAACAATGCTGTTACTGAAGACTTAGGCAATCTTCCAACTGGGGGGAGGCCAGCACCAGGTTTTACTACAGCAATTGGGAACAATGCTGTTACTGAAGGCTTAGGCAATCTACCAACCGGGGGGAGACCAGCACCAGGTTTTACTACAGCAATTGGTAACTATAGTGTTACTGAAGGCTTAGGCAATCTACTAACCGGGGGGAGGCCAGCACCATCTGAAAGTACAGTAATTAGGCCAGCTACGGATTCTTCCAAGGATAAAGGGAACAAAAATTAAGAGTCCAAATGAAAGATCTAAGAATGCCCTTTCCCGAAAATCGCGCAAGGATAAAGACGTTAAATGATTTAGAGTTAGAGTTCTGAATGTTTGTGCAAATGCATCTTCCACTCATGTTCTGAATTTATGTTATGCGTGCATATGCACATGTGTGCGCGTGTGCGCTGTGGAACTTCCACCCATTTCGGAATTTATGTTTAATGTGAATTTGATGTTTTTAAATTTTCCATAGAATAAATGTGGCCATCAACAAGTTCCAGTAAACTAATCATATACTATCCTCCGCCATATTAATTGTTCATTTTGACTTTTTGAATTCTTTTTCAATAAACTTTGACCGTAAATAATTTTTCTTTATGTTATATAGTGTTACTGAAAATTATACCAATGAAAAATACATTCGAAACCTCATCCATTCATATATTTTGCATAGAATCAAATAACATGTTATGTGTGAATTTGATGTTTTAAATTTTGTCATAGATAAATGTGGCCATCAACAAGTTTCCATAAACTAATCATATATTTGAATTCCCGGTTGGAAGATTAGTTACTATAGATATCTATTTTGACACTATATTTGTTATGACAACATATTTGCTGATCCAATTACTGTAGAGTATATATAGTTAAGGATGTAGGACATGATTGTTACATGTATTGTGCGTATAATGTATATGCATAAGTTAAATTAAAAGAAGCTAAAGAAAGCATCACCAAACAAGTACATAATGACTTCCTAACACAAAGTGAGCACTGTTCAACAGCACAAACATCCAAACAACCCTGCTAAATACAATCTTCTCCAAAAAAGCAAAGATTCAATGTCAGGTTATGTAAATAAGTAATGTATATATGTAGCTAGTCATTTTAGATAAACAGAAAGAAGATTGTATATAAATATCTCAACACGGGTTAATTCGTCTCGACTGTAACAAACTTATGAATAACAGAATTTCCGGCCAAGATGTTGTTCAAACTGCTATGATCATTATCTCAGTTTTTTTTATTGGCCATACAGCCATACCTCCAGTTTCGGGTGTGCAATCATAATCAAGTTCTACAACTTTTACAGTATCAGAACTCTAAGAGTGCCCATTTACCTTTCATTTCGGCAATTTTCATCTTCTTCTTATGCAATATATATCATAATCGACGTCTTATTCTTTTATTTGTGTTAGCTCAAGCTATCTCTTTGATGGTTTAGGAATAAAGCTTACAATCACTAAACACTGTTAGTTTACTTAATCACATAATGGTTTTTACACATTTTGGTAATTTAAAATATTTACAGAACAAATTATTGTGCTAATTGAATGAATATATAACAATCAAACTTATTCAATCCTTTTGGTCTTCTTTTAGTAACACAAATTGGATTTGTTAATGGTTCCCACTTAAACGGATGTTGATGTATTCAGTCAATGCATTTGATCTTCTTTTAAACGACAATTATTGGCTCTTTTAGATGCATAGTTACACTACTTGCAGTACAATAATATATGGATCTAAAACGAATATATTAAATATATTTCACATATACTGTATCATTATCATGGATTTGATGCGTACGAAGGCCTAGTTTAAGTCGAAAATTCAACACACTAAACATAACATACTGTAGAGAGTTTTTAAAAGGAGAAAATTTCCGTCGCTAAACCCCTCTGAAATAGCTAGCGAAAACTTTCTGACTGAGTTTTCTGTCACTATCGATTCGTTCTGTTTTTTGTTAGATAATGCCAAGCCAGCCAACAATATTTAGTGACCGAAATTTGACAAAATAAATTGAATATAACAAAAATATGTCAGGTTTTATAGTCTGAAGTTTTTCCAAGGGTAATTTTCCCAGGGAATGTTTTCGCTGAAATTCATTGCTATAGCTAGTTACGAACGTCCAAGAAATTGAGAATTACCATCATTTGAGGGCCTGTTGATTAATACTTGGATGTGATTAATTAAAAATTCACTCGTTATTTGATTTCTAGAGATTCAAGTGTTGTACTTGTTGGTGATTTTAGTGTCATCAAACATTTTGTGTAATGGTGATTACCCGAGACCAAATGAATCTCAAGTTAAGTTATAATACAAGTTAGGAGGTGCGGGGTGCACGCTAGTATAAACTAATTAACTTGATATCGGATACTATGAATGTTAAAGTTGTGTCAGAAAATTCATCACGAACACGTTGCAACCATTCAATAGATGTGACTCTTGTAAATAGTAACGGAAAACTGTCGCTATTAAGTGTTGCAGAAATCTATTTGAAAGTTAGTTATTTTAAACTAAAAAGTGTGAACATTCATGAAAGGGTAGGACTTTTCACCAAAAGTCATATTGTCTATTATATATAGACATCCAATTTGGTCTTTCATTATCACATGAAGAGTTATAACAACATACAATCTTTTTTATGTTTTTGCTCTCATTCTTGTGCCTAGAATTTGAGTGTGTTCTTGTCTTATCCCATATACGAATTTCGTGTAACCCAAGGCACAAATAGGGTCGAAATATTGTATTCGGAAAGTGAACTATACACGATTTAAGAATTATTCAAGCAATCTATGATTATCGAGACCCGAATACCAACAGTACTCGTGCTGGATCGGCTCTTTCAACTCTTTCTCACAAGTATTATTGTAGTTTCAGTTGGGATCTTTTTATGTTACATACCAACCCATTCCTTTTTTTCGCAACAAGCTTCGGTAGAGATGTGATATAAAGGTAAAGTCGTGACTGCTGTAAAATAAAGTACTTATATCTTTGCTTATTTCCCAAAACAAATTACATGACATGTGAATTTGAGTACATCTTTACCAAAAATTACAGTTGATCGATATGGCAATATGCTTTCCATAAAAGAACATTTAAATGGACATGAGAAGAATCGAAGTGAATAGAACCATAAGCAAAACCGGTCCTGCAGCTGCAGCTTTGGACTTCACTAACTTAATACTTCCTTCTGAAATCCTCTCGCCGGTGTTAGCATTAACCATCACTTCCGCACCCACCTCACAATGATGCTTAGAAGAGTCCCACCATAACCTGAACCTATAGTTAGCAATCAAGTTAATCCTAAAAGAGACCACCTCCACTGGATTCGCCTTCTCTATTTCTCCGCTTGATGTAGATGGCAGCTGGATATATTCCCTGAGGAGGCTTCTCACATGCTTAGTATCGCCATTATCTAGAGGAGCGGTGGTGGGTTAGTAATGTGTGTATACCAAAGCAGGTTTAAAAAAATAACTAGATTAGAACCAGAAGAAAACTATAAAATAAAAAATTACCTTCGTAAGAAGGAAGCATGCTTGGTGCCAGCATGTCCAGACCATTCTCTACCATTTGGGGAGTGTCTTCTTCATCCACTAACGCAGTAGACGGTAGTTGTCGGTTGTTACTCATGAGGCTTTTGATGTGTTTAGTCTTGCCATTGCCTTGGTAAAAGGCTGGCACGGTGGATTCCCATACGTATTTCTGGTAAGGTTGATCTAATGAGGAGTAAGTTATAGCAAGGCTAAATGGGTCGTCGTAATAAAGACCGACTGCTTTGTTCATGTTTCTGAGTTTTAGGTCGAAGTAGATGTCTTCGGGGATGTGATTGGGTGTTATGTTTAAGGACGGAACTGAGAAATCTTCGATTGTTAACTTGGGGTGGTTTGGACATGTGTAAAGACACGAGAGAACGATTATGGTAATGACCATGCAGCATCCGGAAAATGCAGAGATTGTACCACAATCCATCTTTGAGACGGTGAGAACTTAGAGAATTAATGGGACGAATTTGAAGATAGGTTTATTCCATTTTTATAGGCCTAAATTTTTATGTACGAAAACATATTATTATACTCTAACAGACGATTACTCGTGTATAACGATGATAATGCAGCATTAGTTTATGTGTGTAACTATTACTTATGTATGGGTATATTTGAGTAAGTGAGAGAATGAAGAAAGTTATTAGTTTAAATTTTAATTAATAAATATTTAATAAATTTTATTGTCTTTTATAAGTAGGGTATTTTAGTCTAACAAAATTACTAATTTTGTATTTTGTTTTAAGTTTTAGAAAGATATATAAACACTTTATATGTAGTAGTATTAATAAGAAAATTAAGTTGTACGTTTATAAGGTTATTTTTAATGTCTATATAATTACACTTTGGGTCCGTTTGGTTTGCATATGGGTTTATGATAAGGATTTGGATTTGGATTTAAATTTGGTTTAGGATTTGGATTTGGATTTAAAAAATAAATAAAAAATATTTAAAAAGTATAATATATTAAAATAAAAATTAAAAATTATTTATATAAATGATAAAATGAGAAAAATAGAAAGTAATTAATGCAAAAAGCACACTTGCTTGTTTCATCTCATGGTTCAAAAGAAATAGACTAAGAAAATGTGAACCCACAATGTCAGAAAACCAAGCATAGCACCCGTATATTGCTCATGCCCATATATTTTCTATAAGCCTCCAACCCAAATAGTAAAAGTCAAACAAATAGCTGACTCTAACCTTTTAGCCCAAACCCCAAAGAAAACCCACAAACCAAACGGGCATTTAAATAAAGATGATTCATAGGACGAGTTAGGTACTTCATGACCAAACAACGTTAAAATCTCAGTTCCTTTTGTTTTTGTTTTTGGGTGCTACTATTGGTACCCTCTCTGTCCCACTAAAAAGTACGAAAAATTCTTTTTGTACTCCTTTTTTTACAGTATAACGCAGTTTTATATCAGGTTCTGTTCCGTATGTTTTGACAGTTTCATTCTTTTGATTTGTTAAACTTTATAATTTTTATTCCGCACTTTCAGTTTCACATTTTTATAATATAAACAAAATTATAAAAAAATTAAAAAATATAAAAATGATAAAAAAACACTGGAAAAACAAAGGGGTACAAATAACATGAGCCTTGTTTTTTTTTGAACGGTAGATTTCATTAAGGGTCCCTTTCATTAATGTTAGCAAGACGTTTACAACAAGTTTTTGGAGACCCGCGCTTCGCTGCGGGGCGTTTGTATACGATGTTATGAAACCCGTGCAACACTACTATTTCTTTAAACTAACACAAATAATAAGTCAAGAGAATCACTTTCAATTAAAGAATGTTTATTGATATCAAGTATTAATAGCGATCACAACAATCATGCATAAAAAAACTCGAGGTCGATAAACTCTTCAATATCTAAACCAAGCCAGGCCCGGGAAAGCAGCGCGAATGAAGGCCTCTCGACATGTTTCTTCATTGTGCAGCATGTGCTTGTGCATTGGTAGCAACTCCTGTTACAAAATAATTAAGCTTTATATAAGAACCTTGAATCTAGATATAACAATCTCAACCTGTATAGCCTTGATTAAGATGGTAACCATAATATGAAACTTACGTGTCACACAGCTAGCATTGGTCAGTTGATCCATCGATACGTCGATACCATAAACGTATAAGTAGTATTTGACTTTTCCTTCAGTAGTGCTGCCTGAAACAGAATTTCGAAGCGTGTTCATAAGCTATTAACAAAAACTTTTTCAAAAATCTTAACGTATTGAAGAACAGAATAATCTATCGGCTCCACCACTCAAAAACATAAATACAGAGCCCATGATCCTTACTCGAACAGAAAGTGCAACAGGAATTGGTGTTTTGAGCGGGTTGCTGGCCCGAAAAAAAGGCGTTTGGGATTGCTTATCCAGTGTTTTTTTGTTTCTTTTTTGAAGGCAAACATAATTAAATTGAATGTTTGATAGAAACTGTTTTCTTTTGCTAAAATTATCTAAAATTGATCAACATGGTCAGTAAGGTTTATTTGTTTTTATTTACTGCATCATTACATTATTACTCTTACTTTGTTGCTTTATTATTTATGCATATCTTTACACAAATCTATATGTGACATTCTGCATTAGCCTTCGGTTTGGCCTCATTACCAAGCGAGAAAGAAAGTATCAAACCTCAAATTTCAAGAAACCATCAAGTACACCCAACAGCAACGGACCGCTATCTCCATTCTTGTTTATATCATATCCGTTCTTATTACTGAAATCTCTTTACTTCTGTTTTCCAGAAATCATTTTGCTGCAATGGAAGGTTTAATCCACATTTATAAAAAACTATGATTGAACAAAAGTTGAGAAAAACACACAGGAATGTAGCCTTGATTAAGATGGTAAACAATAAACTTGTTACCAAGTTACACTTGGGCAAAGAGACTTTAAGTATGTGTCCGAGCTATGCACAATCCAAGTATTCACATATTAAAGCAGTTAAAAGCCGGCCTGAAAGCGTAAATGGGGCCCAATTAAAATTCATCAGGTTCTTGACGAGTAAAAAGTTAAAGTGCAAAGTGAAATTGCCATACCAAAAACCCAGTAGACATATTCATAAGAAAATGGTCAAATAGGCTACACCTGTAGTATGCACAAATAAACATGAAAAAGAACTTACGGCTCAGCCTCGCCATGTGATAAACAGTGCACATCTACTTCATACCAACAATACCAATGCAATATACCTCATGGTTGCTACGAATGTTAAAAATGAATAGGTATGCATCTAATTCTAGTTTTTTTTTAAATTGTGTAGTTGCTATTAGATGTGTAACTATGCAGCTATGTGCAATCGTCCATAGTCCGTATTCAAAATAATCAAGATAACCTTATTGATTAAGACAATGTACTCAGAATTAGAAAAAAGTACTCTTAATACATTTTTAGTTTACTGCTCAGAATAGAAAATTGTAACCAAACATTTGTTGACTTGTAACAATTGGTCATTTATTATTGTTACCTTGTAATATGTATTATAGAGGCCATAGATTCTTAATTAAAATCAAGACGACATGATTAATCGATGCTTGTGTCGAGCAGCAACATGTCACATTCAAATATTTGCATCCTCCATTTCAAGTTTTACCATTTTATCCGCATTGAAAATTAACTGTTTTGATTCATTACCCCAAGTTCTCTTTGCAGTGCTACAAGCTATTACAAAGGTTTTAAAGAATCCACGACTCCGTGGTAATATAAAGATTGATTTAGGCCGCGGTAAGTCGAGAAACTTGATTGACCCCTATAAGATTTATATTCTAAGGCATAAAAAATACACTCATTTGCATCAAAGTCAATAAACGATCACATATTTCTAGTAGGCTGAAAGGATATTCAATTGTTAGGTGAATTTATTAAACTGGAGTCACGAAATACGCAGGTGTAAAAAATGAAGGCGCTATGACCGTGTAACGTAAACCGACATTATCAGTTATTAAATAAAAGCTATATACATATTAGTGAGAAGATTAACCTTGGCAGTAATAAGACCACTAATCCGAGCCATATCATACCTGAAAAGGACGCCACGTTTATCCGCAATCTGTAAATGTAAAAGTGACAACACTTACGCTGTGTTCTTAAGATTTTTTTTAAAAGGAAAGGAAAGGAAATGGAGTGATTGTACCAACTTTTTGTGTTCTCTAGTTTTTTTAAGAGGAGAAAGGAAAGTGAATGGAAAGAAATGGAAGGGAAATACAAGCCTTTTTTT
>BQNB010196367.1:0-11294 GCA_026074375.1 Tanacetum coccineum | reverse complement strand
CACATACACCTAATATGTAATAATTGTCGGGAGTAAAAAGTTCACAAGTTGCAAATATGAGTAGTGTTAGCATCTTAATTAATATTTAGCTGTGATTTCGTTTTAAGCTTGGTTTGGATAAGTGAAAAGTCGGGGACGATGAATTTATCCTTTTTGGGCCATTCTCGGATCGAAATGCATCTTGTTCTATGATCCCTAACAGTTACAGAAATAACGAAAGTCGAAATAATCTTAATTATATTTAAAAAAATGAAGAAGTTTCATAAAAATAGGAAAATAGGGTGTTTTATAACTTGTGATTTCTTAACTCTCTCCACAAAAGTATTTGCTACTTTTCAAAGATTTAGTTTGGGGAAGTCTTGAGATATTTGGTTATAAGGCATATAATATTGCATGAGGACACGCAATCGCTTAGTTTGGGGAATTTTGATATGTGTGAAAAAACATATCCGTTTTATATCAAAAATGGCCCTTAAAAGACCAAAATTGTGCATAAAATGCTTGTATATTGCTTGTTTTGTCTTTCTAATTGTGTTGGTACAGATAAAGCAAAAATCACAAGAAAATGGTCAAAACTGGACAAACACGAACACGGGAACGGAAGAGCACGCAAAAAGCCAGGAGAATGCTACCTTTGGTCAACCTAAGTCAAACCACAAAATGACAAAAATCCCAAAATTACAAAACCAGTCCCTCAAGATTTCCAATGTTACAAAATTAACCCTAAAACTAAAACGGGTAATAACCCTTTTACTTAACCCATAACCCTAGCCCGAAAACCTTTTTTATTTTAACCAAGCCCAAAATCCTATAACCTAGCCCACTACCCAATTCCCTTGTATAAGCCCAGGTCAAACCCAACCCCTCCCTCAGTCAAACATAACACAACGCACCCTTATAAGAAAAAATGGCGCCAAAGGTTGTTGTTACTGTTTATCTTCTTCGTGATTTTACTATGAGTCAAAAGCAAAGGGCTAAGTTAAATTAAGAGTGGAGATGGGTAATTAAAGGGACAAAATACACCCTGGCAGCATTTGACGTCACCAAGAGATCCTATTGGTCAAGCCCAAGCAAAGAATGACACGCGGACAAGTGAGGAAACACACCAAATTGATGGGCTTTAGCAAGGACTCACTCACAGAAGTAACACAATAAGTCTGACACACGGATTGCCACGCTGGCAATCCGTGTGCTAAAAATATAATCTAAGGGTCAAGAGTGAGCATCCAATGATTGAAAGATTTGAATGGATAGGATCAAAGGGAACGTGGGAAGGACTGGAGAGCCTAGAAGCATCTCCTCGGCACTATAAATACAAGCAGCTCTCACACACACAAGATGTTAGATAGTTTTTACAATTTTCAGCTTATTTAGTTTATGTAATTTTTCTTGCAAAAATATTTTAGTTAATGATCTCTTAATGTAATGTTTTAATTCACGTATTGTAATCAGTTGTTTTTTAATTAATTAAAAGTTTCTTATCAAGCTCTTAGTTCTTTCATAAGCTAAATTTTCTTAAAATATGGTTCAATAAGCTGTAAATGTTTGATAAGCTTCTCATAAGCTCATACAAGCTCATCTAAGTCTCTAAGCTTAGATTTGAGCTTAATTAGTCATTTAATCTACTCAAACCTTAAAATCAGCTATAAGTACCCTTGCTTATGATTGTTGGAGCTTTTGGATGATGAACTTACAAAGGAAGAGTTCATTGGACTTTACTGGCTTATTTACAATAAGCCAGAGCTAGTAGACAAGCTCTTTGAGCCTCTTATGCCTTTGTTTAGCTAAGGCTTATGTAAGTTTCTCATTTCCATTTCTGTCTTAAAATTCTAGTTTACTATTTGCTTATTTCTGCTTATTAATAGCTTATCTGTGCTTATCTGAATGATTTTATGCTTATTAAGTAGAATTGATTATCTGATTTAGATTAATATAGGTTAGATCTTAATTTTGCTTAATTTTTATCTTAAATCTATCATTAGTTTAATATCTTAGCATAGTTCATAAATCTTATTTTCTAGCTTAATCATTAGTTTAAATAAGTCAATTAAGTCCTTTATAAGCTGTTCTATATCTGGTTATTAAGTTCTAATCATTAGTTTCCTTATTTGATAGTTTAAAATGAAATCTGTCATTATTAAGGGGTGTTTGGAACAAGCAGTACTAACTTTAAGTTAGTACTGCTAGTGTTCTTTAGTTAGTTCTGGTAGAAGTAATAGGGTAATTGTTGATTTTAATCTCTTTAAGTTGATTATTTGTGTAGGATAGGATAGAGTAATCAAAGTTTTTATAGGTCTATTTGTTTTATAATTTCATAAAAACTCTTAAACATACCAAAAACACTAGTTTAGCTTATAAGCTTATAGGTTTTGCTTATTAGTCAATTTAAATTTACTTAATAGGATTCATAGTAGTTTTTTATCATCTGGTTTTCAAGTTTCAATTATTAAAGTTCATTTTCATAAGTTGATTTGAGTTTTCATTAAAATGAAGGAGTGTTTGGATTAGTGCAGTTTGGCCTTCAAAAGTCAAAGTAAATTGGTGATTTCACTTTGGTCAGCTTTGATTTCATTATTGATTAAGTTTTGAAAAGGTTTGATGAATTAGTTTGTTCTTATAATCATTTTGAGGTGCATCTTGTCTTATCCTGCACCAGGGGAGATTTTCTTCTTAAGCTAGTATAGAACTTTTGATCCAAGCTTCCCTAAGCTTGGAATTTGTTTGCTAAGTGTTCTTGCACACCTAAGTGGTGTGTCTATTGCAGGTTTGACCCTTAAGGTCACCTGCATTTGTGTTTTACCAAATTTGCCAAGTGCATCAGATAGGAACCACTGCAGTCTTAAACTGCAGTGCTTATTGATCAAAATTTAAGTAGCTTAAGTAGGTTTTACTTATTAAAATTCAGTAGGTTAATAGTTTACATATAGGTTTAGATAGATTAAAGCTTGCTTTCCAATTTTTAGCTTATAATCTAGGATAATTTAGCATTCAAAGTTCATTAAAATTTTCAAAAAGCCAAAAACAGTAGTAAGTAGTTCTAGCTTCTAATTTTAGATTTTTAGCTTATATAATCTGTTTTTATGATTTTAATTTGTAGCTTAATAGTAGGTAGAAAAGTTTTCAAAAGCTTTAGTTCAGTAGTAGCTTATTGAGCAATTTATCTTATCTAGTATTTAAGCTTTTAAGTGCTTTTCCTGAGTTTGCATCTTTAAAACTTAATTTCAATAAGCTTTCAGTAATATTAGGATAAGTAGCTCATTAGACTTAGTTTCTAGACATTATAAGCTTTCTAGAATAGCTTTGGGTTTTGAATTTAGAGCTTATTTGAGATCTGTGTGCTTAATTTAGTGAATCATAGTTTTTTAGCTCTCAAAAGCTCACTTTCTGTAAACAGCCACTTCTCAAGCTGTTTGAGAGCTTATTTGTGAGTTTGAGCTTGTAGTGTCTTTATTAAAGTTGTTTATAAAAGTGTCCTTTATAACTTTGTTCTTTGAATTTTCAAAAAATAAAAAAAATGAATCATTTTTTTTTTCTGAGGTATTTTTTTATTATAATTGCGAAAAAAAATAAAAAAGAAAATCTTTATAATAAAAAAATTAATATATTCAATTTTAAAAATAAAAAAAAAAAATACTATAAATTTAACTTTAAAAATATAAAAACATAATAAAATAATAAAAAAATTGTTTTTTTTGTATTTAACAATAAATTACTTTAGTTGTGTGTTCATGCAGGTCAGTAATGGTGTTAAAATCATTTTTTTACCCTTTTGCTAGTTTTTAGATTTTTTTTTTTTCATTTTTAAGCTTTTCTTTAATTTTTTTTAAATTTAATTTTAATAATTTATAAATAAAAAAAATTGGATTTTATTTTATAATGTTGTTAATATTTAGTTTTTTGAGTTTTTTTTTATTAGTAAGTTGTTTTTAAGTAATATTTAGACTTTTCTAAGTTGTATTTTATTTTAAATAATCATTTGTCAGAGAATTTTCTAGGATTTTTTGGATTTGTTTTTTTTGTTTTTGATAGTAGGCTTATTTTCTAGGATTTGTTGTGTAAATTGAGTTTTAATTAGTTGTTTATTCATAAAAAATTTCTTTTGTTCTTAAAAATTATTCTTTTGCCTTTTACTTCTCTCGTCTAGTTCTTGCATAATATTAAAGATTACTAGTATTCTTCAAAAACCCTAGATGAAAGACCTTGAACAGTCTTGTCCTGAAGCTTGTGTTTCTTTTCAAAATTAGCACACACTTGTTCTAGTGCCGAGACACGAGAGGCTAGATCAGGATCTAAAGAGCTTTGTTGTTGTAGAGGTGGTAGAAGTGGAAGGGTTGTTGTTGTAGTCGCTGTTGTAGCTGTTAAGATTAGAGCTTGAATGGTAGGAGATACATGTTTTGGAGGTGTGAGATCGATAACAAGTGTGGATAGTGGAGGTACAGAGGAGGATGCTTGATGAGTTAGAACGGTGACCATGGATTCGACTTCAGTTTCCATATTAGCTTTATCTGGTTCCTTTTCAGTTCGTTTGTCATTAAAGAACTTATCATCGAAGTTAAAAATTTTCAGATTCTTCATGGAAGACAGAGTCCCAGTTGAGCTAAGTGGATTTTCCAAGTGTACATGTTCCTCATCTGTATGCTTCAAACTTTCATGTACTTGAGGATACACAGTGGCAACGAAGTCTTCGTGCATAGGCTTAGGGTTTGGTCTAGCAAGAGACACATGACTTTGCCCAGGGTTTAGTCCAACATGGTTTTCTTCCATGAGAATGCGCTTCGGCGGTGGTCTAGACTCAGGTGTTTTACGAGGGTCTGATCCAGCCTGGCCTTTATCCACTTCAGTAGTCTTTTCCTCTAGATTCACCTGGTTAGCCACATCTTCTCCTTGTTCTTCAACAATATTCAAGATCTCGGTATCTCCTTCACTGTTTGTCTTATCAGTTTCAGCACCTGTTTCTACATCTGTGGGAGACGGAGTATTGATATAAGTATATAATATAAGCAACTTAGGCAAATCACTCTTGTGAAAGAGTGATAAGCTATCACTAATAAAATATATTTCCAAACAGTATCGATGAGAAAATTACCCTTAGGAAAGGATAAAGATCAAATCGTTCCCGAGTCGTTTTCCCAACGAAGTGGGAAGATTGAAAATCTTGTTTCGGTTCGTGATCGCGTGCTAGAATACTCGATATTTTGGATTTTGGAATCTAATTCTAACAACGCAAAAGGAAAGCATATAAAGGCACACTAAACGAGAAATAAAGGAAACTTAAAATTCTAACGACATTTAAGACAATTAATAACTAAAATATACTAACTAATTAACCAAAAATGACAAATTAAAATTCTAAAAACTCAAAATGCAAATTTCTAAACTAAAATGTATTAAACTATTTTTAAAATACAGACAATATTTGTTGAATTTTTAAACTAATTAGAACTATTTTTTAAACTAATTAAGATTAAAAATTAAACTAAAAATACTAAACTTAATTATAAAAATTTGAGAAAATTTATAAATTATAGACACTAATCTAAGGGTTTACAAAGAAAAACGAGTGAAAAAGCTAAAGCCAATAAGCTGTGAAAATTCGATAAGCTAAATAAGCTTGAAACTAAAACTAGTATAAGAAATAAATTGTTCAAGGCATTTATGAAAAAGTCCCAAGGGCAGAATGGTAAGGCTTGTGTGTTGTGTGAGGGAGGTCACAGGTTTGAGTCCTGTGACAGTCCCTTTTTGAAAAACATTTTTTTTTATTTTCTTTTTGAAAAAAGCTAAAGAATAAGAAAAAAAATAAGCAACTTTAATAAAGGGACTTAAACTAGAACTTAATATTAAGCAAGGAAAAAGCAGAAGTAAAAGTGGCAGTTTAGCTTTAAACTTTCTTAAGACTTAATGATAATTAGCTAAGACTATTTGACTCAAAAAGCACTTAGAAAACAAATAAGCAGAAAACAGACCTAAACCTAGACTTAATAAGCACTTCTAGCTAAAAATAAGCAAACAAATTAAGCTGAAAAGCACCAAAACCCATTAAGACAGATTGACTCAGAAACCACTTTCTAAAAGACTTTTGACCAAACTTAAGCTAAGATTAAGGACACATAAACACTTAAAATAAGCTGAAAACTAAAATTAGATTAAGTCCTATAAGCTAATAACACAAATAAGCCAGAATTAAGCAAACTTGGTAAAGAAATAAGCTAGAAAGAGGAAAATGAAAAGGACAGTCTACACTACTTTGGTTTTGGCTTTTTAAAGATGAAATGGCAATTTGAAGCTTAAAATTTAGACTCAAAAACTACTTTTGACAAAATGAAAACTAAAAACAGATTGAACTTATACTACATTAAGCTAAATGCAACAAAAATTATCCTTAATTAGGCTATGATTAGACCTCAAATGATCTATATAAAGAGACCCTTAAGAACTAATACTACTAGACTGTTTTGATCAAAATTACACTAAAGGCTTTTCCTAAAGCTTATGACACAAAACAAATGTGCATTGATTCAAATGAGACCATTTCGGAGTACACAAACCACACCTTAAGTATTCTCTTTACAAATTCAGCAAATAAGCAGTTTGGAACTCTTATAAATTGGCAGAATTAAAATATTAAGAAAACAAACTAAAAACTTAACAAAACTACTTTTAAGCTTATAAAAACTTGTTTAGAAACTTAAGTAGAGCTTATGAAAACTGATTTAGGAACTAAAAACAACTTAACCATGATTTTCCTTATTTAAAATTATTATCCCAAACACCCCTTTAACTTTTGAAATTACAATAATAAGCTGAACCAGATCATAATGAGCTTTGATTATTAAAAACAGAATAAGCACTAACAATATTAAGGACATAGAAGCAATTACTTTAGAAAAATAAGCACTAGAAAATAAGCTACTCTAATAAGTAGTTTTAAGTAAAATAGGGACAGATTTTATAAAACTCTAATCAAACTTATTCTAAGCTAAATACTAAACATATTAAGCTATATTGAGATAAAATAAGAATAAATAAGCAGATAATAAGCACAAATAAGTAGAGCAATAAGCTGAATGAGAAAATAAGCTAAAATAGAGAAATAGAACATGTACCTTGATCCGAGCTCAACAGGGATAAAAATTGCTTTTATAAGCTAAGATCTACAAGCTAGCTTAAAGAATAAGCTCAAAATAAGCCCTGTAAGCCCTTCCAAGTCTTGTTTATCTTCCAAATGGCTTATTCAGTTTCTTTGAGTGGATTTGAGACAAACAGCTTATTCAGTTAAGCTTAAGGGAGGCTTAACTGAATAAGTGATAGCTTATAAGGTAATGTGAGCTTATTGAGCTTATTAAGTAGTGTCTAAACTCATTTTTAACACATTTGCATAAAAGTAAAATAAGAATTTAACACAAGATTTAAAAGTCAAACTGAAATTTTATTAATATTAAAAGGATTACAAGCTGAAAAGGCAATTACAATAATGAAAAAGACAATAAGCTTAAAATTACACTAAAATAAGCTACTAAACTACACACCCTAACTGTGTGATTTCAAGCTCTATTTATAGTGAGAAGAAGATCATTCTAGAGCTTAGAGAAGCGTCTATAACTTCTAATCACAGCCTTTAGATCAAATCCAATCATCCAATCTGTCTTCTTAGCCCTTGGATTCTCTTACACGTATTTGCTCCAATCATAGCCCTCAGGATTGCCAACGTGGCTTAAGTTGTGTCAGACGTGTCAGGCTTTGGCTTTCTAGAAGAGGTAGAATGCGAGTGGTGAATTGAAGTTTACCCTGTGTTTCGTTGTGGTAAATTTTGGAAGGGATAGTAAATAGTAACAAAAGGGCGCGTTTATATGTTTGATTAGATAAGGGATTTTGGGATTGACTTGGGCTTGTATTCTTCTTGGGCCAAGATTGATAATGGATTTGGACTTATTATTTTAGGCTTATTATTTTAGGTAGGGATTAATATCATTTAGGTGTTAATGGGCTGACCCGGCCCACAAAACGGGTACGGGTTGGTCCATTAAGGATGAAATATGCTCTCAGCTTTGTTTTCCTACGCTCTTCCAATCCCGTGCTCGGTTTTGTCCTTTATAGCTTTGTTTTTGTCCTTTTATGAATATCCATTACCTGCAAGACACAATTAACAAAGCACACATATACAATGTATTTTTCATGTATTTTTGGTCATTTAAGGTCGTTTTAATAAAGAGAATTGATATGTGATTAAACACATATCAAAATTCCCCCATACTAAGCTATTGCCGTGTCCTCACGCAATGTCATATACACGCATAGAAAACTAAAAATTTCAACCCCCTTAGACCAATTACCTCGATAAGTAGTTAAGTGTTCATTTAAGGGGATTAAGAAATTACTAGTTTAAAATGCCCCGTTTTACCATTTTTATATATATGCATACATTTATTATTATCATTCATTTTTTTCTTTTTTTATATGAAACTTTAAGGATTATGGAACAAGAAACACTTATAAACTATGTCCAAAAGGATAAATTCATCGTCCTTGATTTTTCTCCCGCCCCAAACTAAGCTTAAAAATGAAATCATTGTTAAATACAAGTTAAGATGATAACACCACTCATAAATGCTAATTGTGTACGCATAGTGTTATGGAAAACTTGGTGAAGTTAGTGGAAAATTATTATCGAAGTTTTGATTGTAACAAGGGTCCGGATTAGAATTAAACAGAACTTGTGTTAGACAATCGTAACCAAAATGAGAATCGTTTCCACATAACTCATAAAAATTAGTCTCGTACCGGGGTTGTGGAGGGTAGTCGGAGAAATTTTGAGATTCATTGAACGAGTTTGGATTTGGATTATAATCGAATGAATTTCCATCTCTTAAAGCGCAAAATGAACAAAATCATCCTCTTAACGGGCCTTCACACCCATAACAAGTGACTGGCTTTCCATCACCATAAGTGCAATTTAAACAAGTTCCAAGTAAAAGATTAACACCACACTGCGAACATGTACATATATAACAATAAAAGCCATCACATGGTTGTCCACACCCCGTACACTCACGTTGGTTAAATGACGTCATAAGAAAGAATTAAACAATATAGAGGATAAGAAGAAAGAATTAAACGGATAAGAGGTAACGGAGAATATTTTTGGGCTTTTGAAAATAATTCATAAGAAAAGGAATTAAAATAAAAAATATTTTTGGTAACCGAAAATTAAACGTGCACGGTAGCTCTCTAAAAATACGTACAAGAAAGCGGAGGAGTTGGTAAGCGCGAGGCGCTATTTAGAATAACCCTTCTCCTTTTGGGTGATGTTGATCAAACCCGCCTTAAACTTTCCTTATAGCACGTAATCTAAAGGTGAGCCGTAACAACGATTAACAAATGGTTATTTTTATATTAAAATAAAAGAAAATAGAAGTGTAAAATATTCACAAACGGAAAATAACTTCACGAGGAAGGTTCTTCAAAAACACTAATCTTCGAACGAAACACGATAATCGTAACACACTTCCCCGGCAGCGGCGCCAAAAAACAATAATATAATGTTTATTAAGCTAATGGGAGCAAAAAGCCACCAATAAACCTCTATGAGCTCTAAAGAGATCCAACTACTCCACGCTTAGCATCTATACTTTATTCAACTCATCATTTTCGTTCTTCGTAATTTAAAATCTTTAATAAAAAGATCCGTGAATGCTTAGTCTAATAAAATCAAGCCTTGCATATTTAAAGTCTATTATGGAAACTTGCAAACTCTTGGCTTTTTCAAGCTAGAATTCGCATTTTAAAGCTTCTTGTATAAAGACTAGCAAAAGCTTTTATTTATATAGGTTAAGGGGAAAGCTAGAGCGCAACATGCTCAATCAAGTCAAAATTTATTCTTGATCTCACTATCAGAAAATCAAAAATTCATGACAAAACACTTATTTTATTTTTGAAAATTTTTAATATTTTTGCCATCATATTAAAAATCTATATTTTTGGTATTTTTGGTGGTAAAACGGGGTTACGTGATGACAAAGCAAATGCAAGTAAGATCAAATCGATAGATACCCCCATACTAGAACTAAACATTATCCTTAATGTTTAAAAGGGTCTCTATGTAAATCTAAAGCTGTTTATTAATTATGCTAATAAATACACGTTAATCAATAAGATCTATGATATCAGATTCCCATATATAAGCATGCTAAGGATTGAAGCTCGAGTAAACAATGGAAAAAACCATGAGCACTAGAGTCTTCATAATCCGGGAAATCCTAGACATAAAACACAAGCCACGAAACATGAGAAAGGAAGAGGTGAGCCTCCCGAGAAGCGCTTGTTTTTGTTAACCGAGTCACGAGCCTGACTTGACCCCGAGTTTAGTGGTCCATGGGGAAAGTTTGGAGATCTAGGAAAACCATAGGTGGTATGTCCCCTCCAAAATAATGTTTGAGTCTATGACCGTTCACCTTGAAATTTGGTCCGTCGGTTTGAGATAACTCGACGGTACCATAAGGTAAAACTTGAGTAACGGTGAACGGTCCGGTCCAACGGGTTTTGATCTTGCCCGAGAAAATCTTTAATCTAGAATTGAAGAGAAGAACTCAATCACCAACGTTGAAAACGCGGTTCTTAATCTTGGAGTCATGAATCTTATTTGTTTTCTCTTTGTAGATTAAAGAGTTCTCGTAGGATTGATCCAAGAGTTCATTTAATTGATTCATTTGAACTTTTCGGTGATCACCCGTGGACTTGAGATCAAAATTGCAATGCTTTAAGGCCCAATAGGCCTTGTGTTCAAGTTCAATAGGAAGATGACAAGCCTTTCCATACATAAGCTTATAAGGAGTGCACCCGATGGGTGTCTTGAATGTGGTACAGAAGGCCCATACAGTATCATCTAACTTATCGGACCATGAAGCTCGATTTTCGCCTACGGTCCTTTCCAAGATACGTTTCAAACCACAATTTGAAACCTCCACTTGTCCATTAGTTTGTGGTTGATACATGGTAGAAAGACGTTGAGTAACTCTATACTTTAGCATGACCTTTGCGAATTGGTCATTGCAAAAGTGCGTACCACGATCACTAATTATAGCACGAGGAGTTCCAAATCGGGCAAAGAGAGATTTTAAGAATTTTACGATGACTCAGGCATCATTAGTGGGGAGCGCTTTTACTTCAACCCATTTAGATGAGTAGTCAACGGCCACGAGAATGTACTTGTTCCCTTGAGAAGACGGGAACGGTCCCATAAAGTCGATGCCCCATATGTCAAAGATCTCGCAAACTTGAATTGCATTTTGAGGCATTTC